>PVIA01010081.1:0-54969 GCA_004024845.1 Tonatia bakeri
GCAGCCAGCCTAGATTCACAGCTTGGCTTCATCTAGAAATCTCTAAGCCCAGCACAAGTAGCAGCCATCTCAGATTGCTTTATAGCTCAGGAAGGGTAGCCCCAGGCAGAATGCAGGTAGAGGCTGACCTTGGCCTGCTTCACCCAGGAAATCCCAGGGTCAGCAAACCCAGTGGATGGCTACAGATCATGTCAGAGTATCCCCCACCCTGCCCCTGTACAGCTAATCCTCCATGGAGGGTAGAGGTTGGTGGTAGGTGGTAACAGCCAATTCTTGCAGCTCAATGGCCTGGGTAAATCCTTCCCATTGATCTGCCAACAGTAACCAAGGCTCAACAACAAGAGGAGGCTGTACCGAGCTCACATGAAGGATACACCTGTCGTACTCAGCTTGGGTGATAGAGGAGGCTGTGCCACTGGACCCTACAGAACACCTACTACATTGGGCTACACTACCAGGACATGGAGTCAAAGCAACTCTACCTAATACATAGAAACAAACATGGGGAGACTGCCAAAGTGAGGAGACAAAGAAACATTACCCAAATGAAAGAACAGATCAAAACTCCAGGAAAAGAGCTAAACAATAGGAGATAAGCAATCTATCAGATGCAGAGTTCAAAACACTGGTTAAAATGATGCTCAAGGAACTTAGTGAGGACCTCAATAGCATAAAAAAGATCCAGTCAGAAATGAAGTGTACACTACTTGAAATAAGAACAATTTACAGGGAAACAACAGTAGAGTGGATAAAGCCAAGATTCAAATCAATAGGGAACATAAGGAAGCAAAAAACAACCATTCAGAACAGCAAGAAGAAAAAAAATCCCCCCAAAATGAAGATAGTATATAAGCAACCTCTGGGACAACTTCAAGAGGTCCAACATTGATATCATAGGGGTGCCAGAAGGAGAAGAGAAAGAGCAAGAAATTGGAAATCTATTTGAAAAAATAATGAAAGAAAACTTCACTAATCTGGTGAAGGAAATAGGCATGCAAGTCCAGGAAGAACAGAAAGTCTCAAACAAAATGGATACAAAGAGGCCCACTCCAAAACACATCATAATTAAAATGCCAAAGATAAAGATAAAGAGAGAATCTTAAAAATAGCAAGAGAAAAGAAGTTGCTTACCTACAAGGGAGTTCTCATAAGACTGTCAGCTGATTTCTCAAAAGAAACTTTGCAGGCTAGAAGAGATTGGCAAGAAATATTCAAAGTCATAAAAAGCGGGGACTTGCAGCCAAGATTGCTCAACCCAGCAAAACTACCATTTAGAATCGAAGGGCAGATACAGAGCTTCCCAGATAGCAAAAAACCAAAGGAGTTCGTCATCACCAAACCCTTATTATATGAAATGTTATATGGGCTCATTTAAGAAAAAGAAGACGACCAAAACTATGAAGACTAAAATGGCAAAAAATACATATCTATCAGCAATTGAATCTAAAAAACAAACTAAGCAAGCAAGAAGCACAGAGACAGGATAATGGATATAGAGAACATTTTTATGATTGCCAGATGGGAGGGGGGTTCTAGGGGAATGGGGGAAGAGGTGATAAATAAGTGCAAATAGGTAGGTGCAGAATAGCCTTGGGGATGTAAGCACAGGAAGTAGAATAGCCAAAGAACTTATACACATGACCCATGGACATGAACAATGGTGGGGGGATTACCTGAGGGCATGGGGGATGCTGGGTAGAGGGATGCAAAGGGGGAAAATCAGGACCATTGTAATAGAATAATTAATAAAATATAATTTTGAAAAGTTTTGGAAATTGTAAATGGGCAAGTGGATATAAATCAAGACACCTCGATTGAGAGGCACTTCTCTAGGCCATTTGTGCTATATCTTCTTTTGAGAAATGTCTATTCAAATCCTTAGCCTATTTTAAAATTCTTTATTTGTTTTTACATCATAAGATTTCTTTATATATTCTGGGTGACGCGGCCACTGACCAGCAGTGACTGTGAAACGCTGCGGAGTGCTCGTAGACCCACGAGAAAAACACACAGAAACAACCAAGTTCTGTGGGGAAGTGGGGACAGAATTCGGCCACTCTCTCTAGTGGGAAGTGCGCTGGGCCACCCTCCCTGGGGGAGAGAGCCCCTAGGGGAGAGTGCCCCATTCTCCTGTCCCAACAGGCTTTTATTGGGTTCATTTACACAGGAAGTTAGGTAAAGCTCATTACTCATTGCCGGGAAGTATGGATCAAATAACAAGGAACTCTGAGGGCTTATTTTGAGACAGGTCAAAAAGCTGTAAAACTTTGAGGAACAAACTCACTTCCTCCTTGGACCCTTATCATTCAACTGAGAGCATTCTAAACAAATCAGGTTTCACAGGATTTTACATATTCTTTCTTAGTCGTGATCACCTGGGGACCCACCCTTTCCAGCACAGGGCAGCATCACCCTGTCATTGTTTCAGGCTTAGGTAGAGCAAGGGGAACTAAGGCAACCAAGAGATAAGGAGATTTTCTCGCAGCCCATGAGCACTCAGGCTTTGTCAAAGCCGAGGGGTAAGGGTCCATCACCCCCTTTTGCCGTAGCCCCCAAAGTCCTTCCTTGGGGGCCTCCCACATGATTGTGCTTGTCTTAGGTCGTTCCCCCCTTGGGGAAGCTTACCCACCATTGGCTAACCGACCAAGCATTGGGGACCAGGCAGGGTGAAGTAAAAGGAGCAGAAGTGGTGCTCCTGCCAGGGAGATAAGCTTTTGTCTCCTTGGTGGCTTACGGTTCCAAGGTCGTTCCCTCAGCTTTCGCCTAGGTGGGGGTTACAGCTTCTGATACCAGGCAGGGCGGTTCCCAACACTGGGTACAAGTCCTTTGTCAGATATATGTGACATTTACATTTGCTTGTCTTTTCTTCATTCTGTAGGTTATCTTTTTCATTTTCTTGATGGTGTCTTTTTAAGCACAAAGTTTTTACCTTAATAAAGTCCAATTTATTTGTTTCTTTTGCCACTGGTGCTTCTGGTGTCATGTGTAATAACAAACCATTCTCTAATCTAAGGTCATAATTTACTCCTATGTCTTCTTCTGAGAATGTTATAGTTTTAGCTCTTATATCTAAAGCTAGAATTTATTTTGAGTTCAGCTTTGTATATGGTGTGAGGAAGCCTCCCAACTTCATACTTTTACATGTGGATGGTCACTTGTCCCAGCACCATTTGTTAAAAAGACTGTTCTTTCTCTATTGAATTATCTTGGGACCTTCTGTGATGGTTAAATTTTGTGTCCAGTCATTTGTTCAAATACTCACTGAAGGCTTTACGAGTGAAAACAGAGAGAAGGAGGGGTTCTCCTGGAGAAGGAGTTTCCTGGAGAAGGAGTTCTGCCTCAAACCTATAACACAAAAACCTTGCTTGTGTTTCCAGCCTGCTTATTTAACTATTCTTTAATTTCTTTCAACAATGTTTTCATGTTTTTCTGTACAAGCTTCTGATACCAGGCAGGGCGCTTTTATTAAATATATTCCCAAGTAATTTAGTCTTTTTATGCTATTTTAAATGGAATTGTTTTTTTACTTTTATTTATGGATTGCTTATTGCTAGTGTAGAGAAATACAATTGATTTTTGTATATTTTATGTTATATCCTGAAGCTATGCTGAATTCATTTGTTATTTCTAATAGTTCGTGTGTGTGTGTGTGTGTGTGTGTGTGTGTATTCTTTAGGATAGTCCATTTATAAGATACCATCTGTGAATATAGTTTTAATTCTTCCTTTCCAATTTAGATCACTTTTACTTGTTTTTGTTGCCTAATTGCCTTTACTAGAACTTCCACTTTGACTAAAAGTGGCAAAAGTAGATATCATTGTCTTTTTTCTGATTTTAGGGGGGAAGCTTTCTGTCTTTTACCATTACTATGATGTTAGTTAACTGTGGTTTTTTTCAGATTCTGTTTATCAGGCTGAGGAATTCCATTCTACTCCTAATTTGTCAAGAGTTTCTATCATGAAAAGGTATTGGAGCCCTGACCAGTGTGGCTCAGCTGCTTGGGTGTCATCCCAAAAAGTAAAAGGTTGATGGTTCAATTCCCAGTCAGGTCACATGCCTGGGTTGTGGGTTTTGTCCCCTGAATGGGGTGCGTAGGAGAGGCAACTGATAGATGTTTCTCATTCACATTGATGTTTCTCTCCCTCCTTCCCCCTCTCTCTAAAATAAATAATTAAATAAAATCTTTTGTGAAAAGGGATTGGATATTGTAAAATGTTTTTTCTGCACTTATTGAAATAATCATGTGTTTTTTGTCCTTTCTTCTATTGATCTAGCATATAATACAGATTTATTTTTATGTGTTGAATCACCCTCACATTCCTGGGATAAATCTCACTTGGTCATTGTTTAATCCTTTGTGTATACAGGCATACCTCATTTTATTACATTTTGCTTTATTGCACTTCACAGGTTTCGCATTTTTGCAAACTGAAGGCAAGATCCTCCACCAACAAAAAGATTATGACTTGCTTTATTGCAATACTTGCTTTATTACAATGGTCTGAAACCAACCCTGCAATATCTCCAAGGTATGCATGTATTGTACAACACACACACTCTCAGTCTCAAAACCATTGTATGAAAAGCAGTTAGCGATAAAGTAAAATAAACAAAACAAACAACCAAACCAAAAAGAAAGCAAAACTAAAATCCCTCCAGACACCTTTGTAAGTTTAAGATACTTTTGTAACTTTAAGGAATTATTACCTCTGAAATATTGTCTTATACAGTACATTGGAGTTGACCAAAACCCAAAAGTGATTTGTTCATTCATATGAACCAAACCTCTTTAGAAAAGCAGAATACAATATGGTTCACAAGATATCTTTGGGTTTCTGCTACATTTCTCAAATATCACATTATTTTCGTTCTTGTTATCTGTACTTCTATTTGCTGTTTCTAGAGCCCAAGTGAGTGGGGGTGTTAGGTGATGGGGCTGAGCTGGTGGGCAAGGCAGACACTCTGGGTTACCTGCACAAAAGCAGCATTTTAAGAAAGGCAACACCAGCAAGTCGAGACAAAAGTGACCCAGGCATTGTGCGTCTGGCTATGTGTGCCTGCTGGTCATGGGCTTGCAGCCTGCGGGGTCAGAGGTCTCTTCAATCATTCAGTTCCTCAGCCTTAAAGCACCAACTGCAGGACTAGACGATCATTTTCACTTTGGATCAGCAGTTGCTGATTTGTATTCACCATTGTCTTAGATGTGTGTTTACATTCTTGTAGCTACTCTGTTAGGAGTTCCATTTATTTAGAGTGGAATAGCTAAATGTACAGAGATACGGGGGGGCTATTATGAAATCTTGGTCAGAGGCAAATGACTTCAAGGTGCATGTAAAATCCGTGTCATCCGTGCCCTTTAAATGCGTCTCAGATAGAGCGTCACAGTGCTCCTGCCTCTCCTCATCATCCCCTCAGTGATGTTATGAGTCTCACCACCAAGAAGAGCGTTTCCCTCACCTCCAAAGGCCTTTCTCTCTTGTGCTATGGCAGTGGAGATGGAGAACAGCTGCTCTGTTTTATAGCCTCACAGTTAATTTAATTTATATCTGCTGTAAACATGATTTCTTAAAACGTAATAGAACATTTCAGTTTGGCATGCAGAAAAGGCCCTCCACCTTGCCCCAGTCATTCCCAATAGATGTGTTTTACTGCCTTAATTTATGCTTTTGTCTCTGTTGTCGTTGCTTTTTTCTGAAGTGTGATTTTATTTTTATGATCATGTTCTTCCTAGAAATTTTCTGGGCGCGTGGCATTCCAAAATTTTACTAATTCAACAACCCCCATCAGCAGATTGATGACCTCGATAAGACAATAAAACAAAAAAGTTTAAAGAATGCTTCATGGTCTCGTAGTTCGCAGAGGCTCAGGTGTTATTGCAGCTCCTCATGGGCTGTGTGGATGGAGCATGGACAAAAAGACACACTTTGTTTGTGTAACTAGCATCACTACTAATATTTTATACGTGTGAAAAATATCTAAGAGGGAGAAGTTGGAATGAAATGAAGTCCCTCTTTCTCTCTAGATGTCTTTCTACCCTGGCCAAAGGACAGAGAAGACTTTTGCAGGGACAGCCAGGTACCTTTTACCCACTGATGTCTGACCTGCAGCCCAGAGGGCAAGCATAAGGTATTTAGAAATAGGCATATGATTCCTCCTGGGGAAGTTACATAATGTTTAAACCATGGGGTGAGAGTTTTCCTGTCCTATGGGCTTCCTGTGGATTTATGGCCTCACACAGAGAGATAGAGAGTGCAATAGCAGATGAACAAGCTACCTCTACTTGGGCTGCAATTGTTCACAATTTCAACTGATGCAAATCAGCTTACTGCCTTGCCTAGTCATGTTTCCGCTTCAGCCATCACCTAGTCCTCTGTGGGCCTAAAGACATTTTTTACTGATACAAAGGACCCAAAGCTGATTGGGGGGTCTTCAGGGATTTTACAAATAGGGGAGGAGAGGTCAGATGTTGAAACAGGTGTTTTAATTTTCGTGGTTAATTCAACTTTCTTTCTCCTTAGAAGTGGCATCAGTAATTTATTCCCTAGCAGAGTGAACTCTATTTCTAAAAGAAGAGCAAGTGAAAAAGGATCTAAAGATCTTCCTACAGGATATGTCTTTTACATTACCAAATTGCTTACAAAATATGAGTTCTTCTGGCAGTCTTATTTCACAGAGGAACTTTACCCAAATTGGCCAGGTGCAGCGGCAGATTCGCACTGTTGTCAATAACTACCTGTCACTCTACCCGAGGAAGGCTCCTCCCTGAAGCCCACCATGGCTTTCAGTTTCCCACCTGAGTTCCTCTCCTTGGTCATCAAAATGGAATTGTATAGTTGTGCACCTGAAGTTTACATGTCATTAACCAATGTTACTTCAGTAAATTTAATTTTTAAGAAAAGGTTGCCGTCTGCTCCTTCCATTCGTGCTTTAGTTTTCCTTTAAAACCCATGCCTAGAGTCCCCTCTTCCAGAGAGTATTTTTGGATTTAACTTTAGCTGGCCTGCTCACGCCTCGGTGCAGTTTGACAAGCTTTTCTCACAGCTGCTCTGTGAGGAAAACACTGTGATTACCTAGTTCACAGCATTGGATTCGGTCCCATCTGGTTGGTAAAGACCTTGCTTTTAACCACTCGAGGGTTGCCTTCTCCTTACCCCTGATGTGTGAACCATTGAAAGGCAGTTCAACCACCCCAAGAAAATCTTTCCAAGTATTTTCTTGAACAAACACATTGGCATCTCTCAGTATAAATCTGGATCCAGTTTTAGGCTAAAGTTATTGTTCACATCCCTACAGTATAATTACAGGGGCTCATATTAACTTTACTGGCTTATGGGAAGGATTACCTGGGATAATGCATGCACAAGCTTTAGCAGCATCACTGGCATACAGCAGGTGCTTAGTTAGCAGAGGCAGTGATTAGTGAGATTATCACGGTGCTGGTGGTGGTCAACTCACTACCTGTTTGAGGCCAGGCAGCTCTGGGGCTCAGCTTTGAAAAATCAAAGAGATAAAGGACCAGGAACACTCCTGCCACAAAAGTGACGAAGGAAAAAGTCATCAAAGAAGGAAAAGAGAATATCAAGGATACACCGGGAGGCAAAATGAAACAAAGAACTCTAGAGACTCTGAGGTAGAGAAAAGCTGAGCAAAGGGGATGGAGGAGAAATGTGATGGAAGCCAAGTTATGCCATAAAACTTTGGCGACACTGGGTGAGAATTCAGACCGAAGCCCTGACCCGGTGGGAGAACGGCCCTGGTGACCTCTGCCCCGTGTGGCACGAGTTTGCTGATTCCATGTGGAAGAGAACGAGATGAGTTTTAAAGATCACGGTGTAGAGAGAGTAATTCTCTGCTTTCACTTCCTCAAAAAACGCAAAAGGAACAAAAAAAAGGAAACAAATATTTTAGTTGCCAATAAAA
Organism: Tonatia bakeri; assembly: GCA_004024845.1. Lineage (NCBI taxonomy): Eukaryota > Metazoa > Chordata > Mammalia > Chiroptera > Phyllostomidae > Tonatia > Tonatia bakeri. The sequence continues at coordinate 7,921 of PVIA01010081.1, forward strand.
TAAGGATGTGACTACAATCTTTCACCACAAACTATGTAGCAAACCTGCCAAATACTGTGCAATCCGGACCACAAGGAGGAAGAACGCTGAGAACTAACAACATATCCTCAGGCCTTGGGCGAGACGGGCATGGCCCTGACTGCCCTGCCAGGGCCGTGGGGCGGCCCCGGGACGCCCACGTGCGGATTCCGTAGGAGATGAAGACCCAGGGACACGAGGGCCATGGCAGAAGAGGGCTCTCCTCGAAGAGACCCAACTGACATCACAGAACACAGTAGGGAGAAATGAGGGAGAGACCAGGGCAGAATACAATTTTTATCTGCTATTTAGCCACAGAGGTGAGGTGCAATGCAGAGAATAGAGGAAATAGCATTTTCAAAATTACCAGTCTCTTCAATGCAAAAAAAAAAAATTGATTCATGATATATATTCACAGGTTAAGAAAAATAATAGATTTGGTAAGAGGCTAGAGGAGACAGTATACTCTATTAGAACATACTAACATCATATTCTAGTTCCTTCCCTTCTCAGAATGTCTTTCAGCAGGTGTATAAGATGAATAATGTAAGGAAGAATCACTCCCACAGATCTGCTTTGAGATATGAGAGGAAATAAAGAACAATGTAACACATACACACAGAAAGAAGAGAAATTTCCCAATGAAACAGAGTTCAGACAGTTCTCTAGATTCTTGATGAAATTAAAGGAGATAAATGTAAATGAAAAAATATTACATAAAAGAAAGCCATTCTATAAGCAACCAAAATTAGAATAAACCTAACAAACTAAATGGGACTTTCACTCATTCATTCAGCACATGATTACTGAAGAGCCCGAGCGTGCCAGGAGCACTGCTGGATGCTGGGGTTTTAGCCGTCCTTACCACTGGCAGCATCTCTGCCCTCATGAAGCTTACAGTCTGGGGTGGGTGCAGAGGAAACTATACACATAGAATAAACTGATGTGGTTCTATAACAAAATAAAACAGAGCGACACAGTAGCAGATGAAAAGGTAGGGCCTCCTTTGGACTGGGTGACCGAGAACAGTCTTTCTGACCGTGTGACATCTTATCTGAAATTTGGGTGGTATCAATGAGTCAGGTTTGCAAATATCTGGGGAGACATTCTGGTCATATACAATAATAGTAAAAAAAAAGATTGTAAGGAAGAAGATGGACATGAGTGACAGTTAAATAATATCCAGCAAATACATAATTGGTTTTTGCAAAAAAGAAATTAACAAATGAAACAGAAAATATGTTAAAAAGTGTAGTAGGAAAAAATTCCAAAATAAATGCCTAAGTCTACAGATCGAACAAATGATGCTATAATGAAAACTTGATGTTTGAATGATGATCAGTACATAGGAGTAATGTGGATAACCAGCCCTGAATCTGGGCCGGTCTTGTGGCTTGCTTTGGTTGGTAGCATCTTGCATCACCTCTAAGCATAAACCTCAAGGGGTCTAGCATACTTCCAGTGTCTATGACAACTTTGCTACTGGTATGTGAACAAGCCCGGGCTATCCTATTGGACGATGAGAGATCACATGACCAGGTAATCCCCATTGCCCCAGTCAAAAGATAACCAGTGGTCATTCCTAGGACTGAGGTGGTTCTAGGCCAGCCAGCCTCCAGGGGACCGATGTCTGACCATGGACACTTAGGCAGTTCACGCAGTATCAGCCAAGACAGATCAGCGGAACTGCCCGCACAGGCCTGCAGACCTCAGAAATAAGAAAAACGGTACATGAGATGAATAGTGATAAGGAAGGATCACTCCCACGGATGTCCTTTGAAATGAAGGAGAAAATAAAGAAGAAAGAAATGTAACAAACACAGTCAAAAGGAAGAGAAGTTTTTCAAGAAAACAGAGGAGGAGTTAGACAAAGAGCTCTCTAGACTATCAGTGAAATTATAGGAGATAAATGTAAATGAGAAATATTACAGAGGAGAAACCCATACTACAAGCAACCAAAATTAAGGCATTTGTTTTTAGGCACAAAGTTTTGGGGTGGTTTATTAGGCAACAAGAGCTAACTGATGAATATCTAAATGTTTTTCATCATCTTTTTCTTGCCTTTAGAGAGATAATTTAGGATTTTTGTTTTGTAAAGAAATCTTTACCTGGAATTCAGCACATTTAATTATATTTTAGTTTCTGTTTCTTCTGTTAAATTGAAGTGGAACTACACTTAACTGTTTTTTTTTTAACTAAAAATAGCTTTAATACTTCTTAGTAATACTTTCATTTAAAAATGGTTTTAGGCCCTGGCTGGTATAGCTCAGTGGACTGAGTGCCGGCCTGTGAACCAAAAGGTCACCCATTCAATTCCCAGTCAGGGCACATGCCTGGGTTGTGGACCAGGTCCTCAGTTTGGAGGCATGTGAAAGAGACAACCAACTGATGCATCTCTTGCACATCAATGTTCCCCTTCCTCTCTTTCTCCCTCCCTTCCACTCTCTTTAAAAATAAATAAATAAAATCTTTAAAAAATTATTTCAGTCCATCAAAATTCTACAGATCAATTTATGTATCCTTCTAAGTGTATATATATGCATGAAATGTCAGGAACAATGTTTACCAATATTAATAGTTGTTCTTTCATGGCAAAATTTATATAATTTTTATGTTGTGCTTACTGGTGTTCTGTATTGCTTACGTTAATTGTGATGGCTATATATAGACTTTATAAAAACCGGTTGGATCATTCTTTTAAAAAGAGCATGATAAGTAGTTAGGAAGAGTTTGAAAAATAATGGGACGTGTTGATAAGATATAAAAGCAATATGGGACCCTGCATTGGCTCCTGGACCAGAAAACGGACAATGGTGAGACAGCTGCTGAAATTTGAATAGGTCTACAGACTAGTTACTAGTGTTGTATCCATGTTAACACATCGGTTTGATCATTGTACTCTGGTTATGTAAGATGCAACAACAGCAGAAGCTGAGTGAAGGGTAAAGGGAACTTGTCTACTAGTTTTGCAATAGTTAAGTCTAAAATTATTTCAAAATATAGTTAAAAAGGGCATAAGATCGTATTAAATCATGCAAATACAAAGTTGAACTTTGATCTATCTTATTTTTGAAATGTAAAACTTATTCTTCATATAGTAAATGGGGGAACAGTTTTAAAAATGACCAAGCACTAGTGCACACAGTAATAATTGCTATTCGGTGTATGCTGATTCTAATTCTCAGTTTAGAGTTCCGGGATGTTCTGGGAAAGAAATGTATTGATGCAAATGTTTAATGTCTGCAACATATTGTCGCTGATGTTCTTAGTGTTGGGGTCACATTTGGTCCGTCAGGGACCATATTAATCCTACGTTCCATACAAGCTGAAGTTTATGTATTCCTTACACTTTGAAAGTAATTACTAACCTATTTCCAGCTCAAATCTTAATCAGAGGAATAATTAAGGAATTAGAACACTAGGTTATGTCTCTAAATTGGCAAAATGTGATAAAAACATACATATTGGAAAGAGATATAAATCTGGTATTTGTGATGCGTTGAGGAAAAGACCATTTGGTGCAGATTGAAATAGCAGTTTTCTTAGAACAGGAAGGCTCTATATTTTTAATCAGTTATCCTGTTCTTTACATCCATTTTGGTGTCATGACTAAATAATATCCATACCACACGCCACATGCCCAAACACTTTAAGTATATAAATAAACAACTCGTATAAATTCTAATTGTTTCATAGAGCAGTTATTTTTAAAAAGCACAGAATAATTCCATACCAAGTTAATTGTAAGGAAATTCCTTGGTGGATTCTGAAACAAATGGAAAGAAAACAACAAAAAAACTTAGAAACTTATAACTAACACAATAAATTAATTTTCCTTAGTTTGAAAACAGCACTGACTCCTTTTGTATGAAGAGCAGCAAGTCACACCACGAACATTATATTCGTTTACAAAAGTTGTGTGCTGGACCTCGAAAACACTGCTGCCAAGTCAAATGTCAAGAATGTTAATTAATCAGAAGAAGGGGAGGGGCTGCCTCCAGATCCCTCATCAGCACCAGCTCGCTCTGCAAACAGAGCTGTGTCTTGAATTCCACAGCAGCTACGTGGGGCCATGTTTTGAACACAGGAGATAATAAGTGTTAGAACCTCTAGCAAAGAGGATACAAAAAGTTGCTATTCAAAAATGGTTTATCGAACAAATATACTCTTATTGTAAATAGCTGAGAACACAGTTTCAGTCTGTTTTGCTTACCAATGTGTAGTTATTTACCACCTGAGTTTTAACTTTAACTTTTTTCATTGCGTTCATTTCTTATTTAGATTAGTGGGTACCATACGTTGGAAGATCTCTCCAAAGTAGATTACAGAATTCAGAGATATCTCTGAATTTCTTCGATAATTTTCTGGTTCTAAACTTTCTACTATTGAACTATCAGCCCATTAGCTCAGGCATGAAACAGAAGATATTCCCATATTAAAACTAACATGCTTTTCTTTTCTCAATACTCCTATCTGTTACCCTATTTAGAGATGGTATATGCAAAATGGATGTGGATTGGTCTGGCAATTCATTTTCTCTTTTGCATTTGGCTCTGGAGTTTAACCCAAACCATTTTTCTCTGTGCAATGTTACTCAAAATTCAATAGAGCGGGAGGGTCTCAGTAATAGACCCTGCATCTGACTCATGTTCCTCAGTGTCATGATTAGCTTGGCCATTAACAAGGTATTTTGCAGCATCACAGATTGCTTCTCAATACATTTAAAATTAACTCCAGTTAAATTTTTTTTTTAAATTGAACCCTTTTGCATGTTAATTTTTAACAGACATTGTCAGAATTATAAACCAGTTTTGCCTAAATAGTAAAGTGGAACACACCAAAATGCTATATCTTTAGGAAAAATATCCAAAAAATGACTATATGTGCTACTATGAATTTCTGTTAAAGAAAAACAAACTTTCTACTGCATCAAAATATAATTAAGAGTGGACAAAAATCTCCCTCCTCCAATGAAAATATTCACATGTTCATTAAACAAATATTTATGCCTTGAGCCCAGAATTTAGACTCCAACTATGAATCAATCTTTTCTCTGTGCTTCTCCCCTAATCTCCAAAATTTCTCCCACTGCCTACTCACATAAAATCCAAATAGTTTCAATAGTTCAACTAGGCAAACAAGTGTTGTCCAGGCCAAACTCTGATACATTTTAGACAGTTGCTGATAAAGATGTGTTGGGTGGTGGTGTTTTTCTTTCTACCTAGGAACCTTCCAAGCTTCCTGACAGCAAAGGAAGTGGGACTAAGGGGGACCTGTCTCAGCAAGCAGAACCCCTGTGTCCTCTGCACATGTCGGTAGAATGGAGGAATCTTGAGGAGACTGAGGACCTGAGACAAGGAAGAATAGACCCAGAGGTCTGCTTTGCTTTATATTCTAAAGCCAACTGTTTATTTCAAGCCCAAAGGTTTTTTTGTTTTTTTCTTTTTAATCTCATTTGCTGTATGCAGCCATTAGCTGGATGCAAAGCTCAGGATCTTCCCAGAGGAATGAGCAGCACCGTGGCCTCGGAGACCACTGTGCCACCTGGGTCTTCAGGCGTCATCCGTCCTCTCTGCAGAGCCACGCCAGCTGCAAGGCGATCTGCAGACCTGGTTATTTGTACACGATGTTTAAAATTTAAGTCGAAAATGGTACATTTTGTGACTGGCAGGATGCCCAGATAGTTTATCATTCAAACTAGACACTATTGAAGGAAGGGACTTGGTAGTCAGGCCAGGTCAACAGATACGAATGGAGCCTGCCCAGGCAAATGATCGCGTGTCCGTGCCAGCCGGGCGAGACCTGCTTAGTAGGTCGCTCCTTAGTAGGTTTGCAATGGAAACATTTATAGCTTCCCGGAGGCCCCACCTCCAGGGTTACACTGATTAGAAATCATTTGGAGAATGTATTTTGGGGCAAAACAAATTTGTTGAAGGAAATGTCCTTACAGATATGTAGCGAGAACTAGAGAAGAAGTCCTGTTCCCACTCTGCCTTTCCAGTGTGGTCAGAGGAGATTCTAGAATTAGAAAAGGAACCAAAAAAAAAAAAAAAAAAGGTCTGATCCAAGGGCTTAATTTTGCCCTTCAGGAAACAAACATACTGGCCAGTGGGTTCTTACAAAATGTTCCCCATCAATCTTCCACCTCATTTCAACACCACTTTTTCATATGGTTTGCTTTTGACTGACTCTATCTTAGTTCACTTTTCAAAAAACAGTTTTTTTAATCTATAGCCTAGAAATGTTGGTGCAGTTTGTTAATATCAAGGAGTCCCTTCCATGGGAATAATTGTACATTATCCCTGGCACAGCACGGCTTGCTGTCCAGTACACGTCATTTTATGCTTTTGCCTTTGTTTACATGAGATACCTTTGACGCACCATCTCAAATAAAAATACAATCATCTGACAAGAAGAAAGAGAGAGAGAGAGATGACGGGGGTAGGGGGTGAGGGTGGGGAGAGGAAAAATGCCAGAACGGCCACAGGAAAAGAGACAGGGCTGGGGCTGGGGGTGGGGGTGGGGCTGGGGAGCGTAAATAAAGTAAAGGCCTGGGCAGAGCTGCAAGGAATATTTGGCATTCCTGGCTTCCCACAAAGGGTAGGTCAAGGAGAGGGAAGGAGCGGTTGGGTTGGAGTGTACACCACAGCTATTCTCTTTCGGGCTGAATCCAGTCCACTGTATCACACAAACGTCCTTAGTAGGGAGACCCTGAGTTTGTTCCACAGTGTGGCAAATGCTCAGGGTCATTACACGCGTTGCCTGTCTATATGTGGGACAAGGTCAACTTCTGTGGCCAAGACAGCTGCTGTTTTCCGGGCTGTGTGTTAAATCCACTTTGACTAACAACCGTCAAAGCCATATTCAAAGCACCATGTGTTTAAGGGAGGAACGCTGAAAGTCCATTTCCCCAGGCCCTAGTCAAAACAAAGTCCACTTCGTATGGCGTTCCCACAGGCGGTCTGTTTCATAGCCCTCGTGTCAGCTTTCTGGACTGGGATTTTGGAAGAGGAGCTGTGTTAGCTATTTCCTGGGCAGTGAATTCAAGATGTTCATCTTTTTTTCCTGAAACTGGGGGGAGGGGGGCACTTTTTCATCAATGACAAAATAACCACCCTTACACTAGGACAAAAACAGCCATTCTGTTTGAGAGATTTGGTCGTCCACAGGTTTTCTTCCTACCTGCCCCTTTGGTCCTTTCAAGGGAATCCAGCTCCTGCCACAGGATCTATAAAACCCTGCACTGAGACTACTCCACTAGGTTTTCAGAAGTGAGAATTTCCAGCTACTGGAAGTACCCAAGGCCAGTGGAAGCTCATTTGTTTTTCTTCGTTTGAGTCTCAGGTTAGAGACCAAATGGCAGAGCCTGTTTGATGCTGGATATCTAATTCCCTTAGGTGTTCCTGAGGCAAACATCACAGGACAGGATGTGAATGAAAATACGCACAGAAAATGGGGTGCCATGACCTGGGGGGTCAGCAGGTGGGCCAACAGCATGTAAATCTCTGAGCCGTTCAGACAAACAGGTCTGGTTGCTGCCTCCCAGAGCAGCTGGATGCCTGGCCTTCCTGCCCCTTGGTCCTCTCTCCCCCATCCATGGCCCAGAGTGAAATGGTGATTTGGCAATCATGTGAAGAGTTTGATCTGTAGCAAAAGTCGCTTTGGAAATGTTTTTGTTTCATTCATACGAGCAAGTAGTCTTGCTAGAGTGGCCAGGTGCATTTCACTAGAGAGGTTTAATTTCTAACATTTTGTTTGATTAGCCCTATAAGCACGCCAGAACCCCCTAAAGCTTAATTTTTGGTCCAATAAACGTGGCTGTGGAAATCTTGGCGCACCTGTGTGTTTTACAGGAAAAGCAAAGGAGTCGGAGAAAAGAGGTGGGGTAAAGGTGGAACACTGACTTTGTGACGGGTAATGTGTCAGAAATTTGCACTGTTAACATGACAGTAGAAGGCATTATCACTCGAATTTTATAAAGGAGGAAACTAACTCCAAGAAGTGCAGCAATTTGCCCTAGGCACCTGGCGGTGAAGTCCTGAAACCAAGCTTCAAATGCAGTTCTGTCTGACTCCAAACCCCACGGTTTTCCTTCACTGTGTGTTACTGAGCCTGTTCTTAGGAAACTTCATCATTCTTAAGGAGGTAAGATTTGTAAACATGAAAACTCATGATAAAGGTAAGAAGTAATGTGTAATGTTATGATAAATCCTATTAATAAGATAAATTATATATCTGTTGCAAAATGTGGTCCACTCAAGCTTTATGTCCAGTGGAGCAAGTTTCCTTTCTTCATTATTTTTTAAGGAGAATCCAAATGCAATGGGGACTGGAGTGTCTTTCAACCCAATGTGGGAGCTGGAACTCAAAGCTTAAATACCTTCAAAGCTGAGGGTCTGAGGGTTCAGACCCTTAGTTAAGCCCCTGGCTCTGCTTGAGGGGCCCAGTCCTTTGTCCACGTCGAGCTATGTGCTTGATGATGGCACAATGTTGCAGAGATGGAGGGAGTGCCAGGGGCTGCTCACTGACAGGTAGCGAGGGCCATGATGCTTTACAATCACTATCAAATACCTCGCATTTCCTTAAACTTTGACTGGGTACCTGCTACATACAAAGCATGATACTGAAATGCTGGAGCTCGAGGGAGACATGAGACCCAGCCTCCTATCTCCAGGGGCTCATAATAGAAGGAGATAAGACACACAACTACATATGAAAAATGCCAGGTGATAGATATACACAATCTACTTGGGCAGCTCCAGAGGGGAGTGACATCATTGCACTGAGTGGGGAAATCAGTGGAGGAGGATTTGACATAGGCCTTGACGTATGTGTAGGAGTGCAACAGACAAGGGTGGGAAGGGAAAAACAGGAGCAAGTACTCAAAGGAGGAGAACGTTTTCTGTCTAAATAGCTTGTCTGGATTGCAGAATATATGAGAGGGAGTAGTAGGAATAAGACATTTTCTGGGCTTGCACTTTACCTTGAACTTTGTTCAGTGAAAGATTCATCACTCTGGCTTGTCCTCCTGAGTAGAACCAGGCTCCGCCAGTCAGAAGCACCACTGGCCTGGCAGTCAGGCAGCTGAGCACCATGTGTGCAAGTGAGGACCAGTGATGCAGGGGGCCGAGGCGGTTTCCTCAACTCAGAAACAGCCTGGTTGATGAGAACTAGCCTTGCTGTCCTGGGAAAGTTGGTCCAGCTCTCTTCCAGCCTCCTTCTTTCTCTGTCCTGAAGCTCTGACCTCCTGGACAGAAGGCTGGGTTAGCTCTTCTTACAACCAGAGGACATTGAGGAGGCCACCTCTCACACGGGCCCTTCTCCTCTTAGGTCCCCTACGTTACGAGGGTGGGCAGGCCACATCAACTTTCCATCTGGTTCCAGGCAATGGCTACCTATCAATTAAGCTGTGAGATGTTTGCCCTTGGGATGTGGTTTGAGTATCACTCTGAGGTTTAAAACAAAACAAAACAAATTCTGCCTCACTGCACCTTAAATAATTTGTTTGTGGGAAAGTGCCTTCTAAAAACACACCAGGCCCATCACCCACAGACCCATTCCTGTGACCAGAAGTGGGCAATTTAAATACCTGCTTTAGCTCTTCCCTCATTTCCTGGCCTTGTGAAGCATCTGGTTCTAAATTTGATCCTGATTTATCAGCTATGATGCCTGCTGCACATCAGAACGGACGGGCGAGTTGTTAGAAATGCAGATGCCTGGGCTCACCCCATCTTGAATCAGAATCCCTGGGCTCAGAGGTAGGCCTGTAGGTTTTATTTTTTATATGTCTTCACCAAGTGAATATTATACACAGCCATTGATAGCCAGGGTGGAAAACCATGGCCTCGGGTGATACCTCATAACCGTTCTCATTCACATTCCCCATTGGCTGCTTCAGGAGTCAGCAGGGATCTGGGGGATCAGCTAGCGCAGCACTTTCTAAACTCATGGTAGTGCAGATCCTGTCTAGGAGCTGGGGCTACAGGGGCCATGTTTCCTCAGCCTGTGTGACTGGCTGCCAGTTTCTTTTGGAGCACAGATTAACATCTCATTGCCTGAGGAACACGGTGTGGGAAAGGCTGGTCTTGTTCAACTTCCTTTTTATGCAGTTCAACTTCCTTTGAGAAAAGAGAAGTGACCTGCCCAGTGACACAGGGCTCTGGATCTTCAACCTCACTTTCCCTTGCCTGTGCGGTTCCTGGGTGGTCCCTACCGTGCCCTAGCTTGGGTGAGGATGGCACGTGTGAACAGATGAGATACCCATGGTAACACCATGTTCTTGAAATGCGTGAGGTGAGGGATGTGGTGGACCAGGGTGACTTGGCCTTTTTCTGAGTGTGGCTCTGAGACCACAGCTACCACTGAAATCACAGAGCATCTTTGAATCAGTGGAGAAGGGAGACCTGTTGTTCCCCCTGTAAGAAATTCCAGATTTGGGGACTTGGAAGTAAGAATCTTCTACTTCCACTCCAGCTTGGACACAGCTTCCCTGTTGAATTCTAATTAGCTTAGAGCACAGAAGTCCACCTTCAATCCCAGGAAATGTCTGGGCTTGGTTCTTGCACATTCAGGGGTAGATGCCCACAGCAGAGGGGAGGGTGGGCCACCAGAGCACAGAAGACCAGAGTGGGAAGCAAGAGGAAGTGGGGAGGGAAGCGGACAGAATGAGGTTGTTTTGGTCACTTTCTGGCCCAGAGCTCCTGCTGCCTGGGCTCACCTGGCACCTGACCCTCCACATGCCATCAATAAAATGGACCCTTCGTCTAATGATGCTGGGACTACAGTCATCTCTTTTACACTCTCAGGAAATCCAGCGTGGTACCTTGTTCATACACATTGTTCAGGTATTATGTGAGCAATGATGGTACACTGATGGATTAAAAGTGGTATCATAGGGAACCCCTTCATCTTCCGAAGAAAACTGCTCTTATGCACGGTCTCCTGGAGGAATCTCCCTCTCCTGTAGAAGTCAAATGTCTCTGGCTATCAGTCAGAAACAGAGCTATTCCTGGACACCCCTCTCCTACCCTAACATCCACACACTTAATCCTTCAGCTCCTGGCCCAGAAGCCTCTAGGAGCCCAGACGAAGTCCTGGGTTCCCAGGTCTGAAATGTTGGTAGCAAGAAAAGCCATTCTAACCTGAAAGCTTTAATAGCAAATAAATAAAGTGATCCAGGCTCCAAATAGTCCAGGTCATATAGGGCTGTGAATGTCACAATGGGTGATTGTTTTAAAGTGTTTTAATGAGTCTCAAAACATCCTACATAATATCAGCCTCCACTTCAGTCCTCCTGAAAGGCTCCAGTAAATAACACAAGTTGACAGGAATAAAACAGCTTGCTCAGGAGTAATTGAGTGGAATTAGAATGAACAGACAAAGAAAGAAAAATTGGTGCTTGGGTCACAAGGAACTTTTTGTTAGGAACACGCTGGGGGATTTGGTGGGATGTGGTCCCGCTGACTAATCACCGGTATAGAAAGTTTACAGTCTCTCCGCCATGGCAACGTCTTTAATAACTTGAAAAGCACAAGAGGTGGCTGTTAATTTCAAAGACAGTTATATGAAGCTTTTATTGAGTGTGGCGCAGAGTGTATAGTTAGCAGCCTGTGAGATAATGAGCCCTTTAAATAAGGCTTTCAGAAAACAGTTTTATTTTTGCTTGAGCCAGGAGAACAGAGATCGTCTTCTGTTATTTTAAGGCAGCAAAATGTATATGAATGTATTCTTTCCATTACACACAAGACGGGCTGTTTTCTTCGTCAAGGACATCTGTCATGCTGTAGAGCCATGGATGCTCAGTTTGACTGAGCTTTGACACTGTCGTGACTCACCTTTGCCAGGAAGAGCCGTTTGGGAAGGAAAGGGCTAAATGTGTTGGGCACCACCTTAGTTCCCAGCGACCACTGGTCCCTGGTCTTCTCATCCTCACTCTTGACTGACAATGCTGAGAAGAGGTAAACCCCACTCTTGCCCCCAAATATCACCATGTGGACAAATCAGAGATCAAACCAGGGGATTCTTGGAGTTAGAGAGAAAAAGAAGTCCTGAAAAGACCAGGAGATCCCATGCCTCCCAGGGTGCTCTGGGGTGGAGACCACAAAGGGGAGCCACGCTTTCCCAGGAGGCACACATTGCTTTCCCAGTCTAGAACCACTTGCAGAGAATGGCCTGCTCTCACCTCCCGACACTGCATGTTGGGAATGGAGGAAGTAGGTGGTTAATGGGCATGAAACCTTTGAGTCATGGTGACAGGGAGATGGGACCTCCCTTCACCCCCTGGGCAGCCATCTGTGATTTCAAACCATGGAAAAGCTTGTGCATTTATCATTCTCTCTCCCTCTATCCCTTCCTCCCTCTGCTCTTCCTCTTTTCCTCCTCTTCCTTCTTCTCTCTGTCTTTCTCCCTCCCTAAGCCACCCCTCCCAACTGCATTCGTATGTGTAAGTGTGTAAAGAGGTTGAGATGGAAAATTTGTGCAGCCCACCTTGGACATCATCTGCTGTGTCCTCATCCTATCATTCTTGTGTCAAACAGTCACTAAGCACTGTGCCAAGAACGGGGCTTACAAATGTGGGAAAGGCAGATGCAGCTCCCCCTCCACACGACACACAGCTGGCACTGGTCAGGCACAGTGTTGGTGGACAGGGCAGGTGCCATCGTTCCAGCTGGGGAGCAGATCTGTTACCAGTCTTCGAGGTCTTCATCCTTCATTCCTTTGTGAGTCTGCTGTGACTCATGACAATGACTTTGCCCATGGGAACCTGGGCTGAGGCTAAGTGGGCCCAAACGCTGCTGACCGAGGACTAAAACAACACGAAACAAAAAAACAGGCCTTCTCTGAGCCAGCCCGGTGGAGTGAAGGAAATAATGTAAACAAGGAGATTAGTTAAAGGAAAATGAATTATTTCCTGCCTCAGCACTGGCAACAAGCAGTCTTTCTTGTTACTTAATTCAGTCTTGTTGTTAGCAACGTCTGTTCTGGCTTCACTCTGACTTTTTTTTTTAAAGACACATTTTTGCCCTTCACATGACGTGGAAAATTTAGCCATTTCCACAGAGCTTATTCTGCAATATGCATCAGATTTTACCTCTTCCTGAGCTGTAAGTGCTTGAGAGCTCCAGAAAACCCCTTCTAGAAGCTTTTGGGATCTGGCAAACTTTGAAGGAAAGCTTCCAGCCTCACTCATCTCCAGCAGCTCGGGAACGTGCTGGGGGATGTGTCCCTAGGAGTCCGGAATTCAAGGAAGGCGGTTTATAGCCCACATTGCACTGCAGCCATTCGCAGCTTCTTGCTGGTCTGGGATATAAACCCAGGGAGTAGGCTTGTTTTAGGAAATGAGGGAACTGCTTCTTCTAAAGCTGACAGGAAGCAAACCAGTCTCTGGGGGTCCAATTTACTTGTCTAGTGGGATGTTTTAATGCACTTCCTAATTGTTAGTGATTCTCAGCCTAGCAGTGTCTGAGGAGCACCTGGAAACATGCCTGAACACAGGTTGCTGATCCCTATGTCCTACCTCGACCCCAGAAAGTCTCGAGTAGAGCCCAGAAATTTGGATTGTTTACAAACTTCCTAAGTGATTTTTATGCAATCAGCCCAGTGCCACTAGACATGAAGTCATGGTGAATGATGTCACCCAGGGGCTGCCTGTGTGGCAGGGACATTGGAAGAAGCTAAGACTGAGATGTTTGGGAAAAGGTGGTGTTGGGGTTAGGTATGGCAGGGGACAGAGCTAGTCAGAGCCAAACACCACCATCTTGAGGGTGCCAGCTTGCTGACTGGCCATCATGGGGAGCTTGGTCACTGTGCAACCAGCAGCCCCCACAGATGCAGTCTGCAGAAGGGAAAGTGCAAGAGATGCCACTGTATGGAAAACGCCATCATGGGTAAGATTTCCTGGAGATGCCCTGTAAGTCAAGCTGAGTAGCTGGGCTTGGGGCAAGAGGCTGGTTATTTCTGAAGTCAAACTGAGGCTCCACAAAGTCATCTGCCTTGGCCCTCGCTTCACACCCACTTCACCTGTCAAACAGCCTCTGCCACGTGTGCGTGCTCTTGCTGCCCAAGGCTCCCTGAGCTGCCCCGTGCTCGACAAGCATGGGTGTCAATGAACAAGTCCTGAGCCTTCCCTTCAGATTGGAATGAACCCCTGAGAGAGGCTGGAGGCGTTTCTGACCATTCTGGAGTTTTTGTAACATTCACCTAGAAGCACTCAACTGCAGATCCTCTGGACAACAAGAGGCTAACTTCCCAAGGCAAGAGCCCACTTGTCCACAGAGAAAGAAATGGCATCTGAGCTAGTGTTCAAGTTTACTCTTTTTAGTAGCAAAACACAGTTCAGTGACTATTCAGAGCTGCTCTTCTGGCCAACCTGGGCCATGGGTGGCTTAAGTGGAGAGGCCACGAGGGTGGGTTTGTCATGGCTGGGATCCACCCTTGGCCTCTGGGAAGATGGCTCCACACCAACAGGCACCTGGGTACCAGGGGACAATACCACGTCAGCCCATCAACAGTGATTTACGGAGCCCCTGCCATTGCTAGGTGCTCTTCAGGACTGTGTGTCTTGCCAATTAACTTTTAGAAAAGCCAGGGATGCATGGGTTGTACTGCAGCCCTATGACTGACTGTGACATCACCCAAACCCCCTTTCCATCTCTGGCATTTGTCTGACTCGGGAAGATTCAGATGTCTGGTCTAATACACCTCCCTCCAGCCACAGCTTCTGTGAAGTATGGGGGACTGACCGGGCTGATTGCCAGAAGGCTGGGGTACTACCAACCTGTCTTGTGACATTGTGAGTGCTGCGAGCTAATTCTAGCGGATGAGGTCTGGGATAGAAGCCCCTTTGCTTCCAAACTTAAGTGATAGTTGCAGGGTCACTTAGTCAGGAGGAACATCCCACCACAGACAACCAATCTGGGAGCTCTGAGTCAGGCAAACACTCATCGCTTATGCTCCTTATGTCCTCCACACATTCCAGGCTCCAAATGGAGAAATCCTGAGGCTGCCTGCACTAAGCCAGGGCTTCGGAGCAAATGTTTCTTCCTTCCCCATCTTCACAAGGGAGCTTTGTTCTGTACAATAGCAGCAGCTCCAAAGAACGTGTCCAGAGAAAAGAGCTTCCTTTTGCACCCCTGATTGTGCCCTTTTCTCCCAGGGTCTTCAGGCTGGAGTGAGTAGTGGGTCAGTCAAACCACTCCTGTGTCTGAGTGGAGGAGAAGCAGACTCTGCTGCCCTGGAGGAAGCAGAGCTGAAACCCCCTTCCTTCCTCCCTTCCTTCCTTCCTTCCTTCCTTCCTTCCTTCCTTCCTTCCTTCCTTCCTTCCTTCCTCTATCAAATATGTATCGAGTTGCTACTAGACACCATGCAGTCCCTTTGGAAGCAACCTGATGGCCAGCTGGTCCAGATGCTAAATATGCACTATGACAAAGGTCCTATCAAGATGAGGCCAGGCAGTCTGGGTCAGGCCCTGGACACCAGGTGGTAGGGCAAAGGCGAAAGAAGGCTGTCCTCAGTGCAAGGGTTGGAGTGGGATCTGGGAAACCCACAGGGTGGCAGTGGGGCCTTGGGAGAAGGTTAACACCATGGAGCTGCCAAGGGTCTTTGGACATAGCCACCAGGAAAGCTGGGCTGCAAGCCCTCTTCTATCGAGCTCCTGCCCCAGCTATCCAGGCCCAGCTGAGTGCCCAGTCCACCTGGATGTGAAGGGCCCCTACAGGCTCAGAACAGACATTCTTCCTGGCAGGGGCATCATAGGAACAGATCCAAATGCTTAGATCATCATAGTTCATTCTCTGAGGTTAGCAGTGAGATCACAGAAGCCCTGACATTTGGGCCTTGACCTAGAGGTTCCTCTGTCTGTGGGAGTCCGTGGGTGTCCTTTCCATAACTAGAGGGTGAGCCCAGTGACAGGAGCCTGTGCCCCAGAGATTCTTCCTCTGAGATCGTGCCAAAGGCCCCTGCCATTCCTCACCAGTCCCTCCCACACATCACACACACACACACACACACACACACACACACACACATTCACCTCCATCTCATCCAAGCCAGGCACAGTGGGTCAATGGAAGATGAGACTAAATGAGTATTGCCTCTTCCCACTCCCTAGATACTCCTATGGAGGTTTGTTGTTGTTGTTGTTGTTTGTTTGATTTGATTTTTTAATCACAGGGTTGTTTATAAGGCAGATTAAGCATGGGCTCAAATAGTTAAACTAGCTAATATTCAACAGCCTGCTAGCAGACAGCAGGAGTAAAAAGACCCTGAGCTGATTATGACATTCAAGTGATGAATCACTCTGATCAGAAAAGGATGCAAGAAAAGCAGCCGAAAGTCTGTCTCCACAGCCACGTGGCTTTGATCTCTGGGAAAGAGGCTATTAGTGCAGACAGCAGTTCATAGGTCTTGATTAGTCCAGTCAAACGGACTATGATTTCCCTGCAGATACAGGGTCAATAAAGTCAGCATGTACTGGGTTGAGGTTTGAACAGTTGCCTTTTCAGAGAAAAGCCAGTTGCATAAAGGAAAGGTTGCTCTGAAGTCAGCTTGAGTCAATTTGGTGGAAGTTCAAACCTCTATACCAACTCCATTCAAATCCCTGAGTATGTGTCTTGTATTTCTAGGCAAGCAGTTGACATTTGGCCATGGTTTTATTTGGCACTTTTGGGTCAGCAAATGTGAATTCAGCACCAGGAAAGCACTGAGTCCACAGACTCTGTAGCAAGGCTAGCTGGGCACATCCCTGTGTGATGGGGAACGAGAGTGGCCACAGGTCCCAGGGACAGTCCCAGTTTTCCTGACACAGTCCTGGTTTAGGTCTATTGTTCTAGAGCCCCATCCAGTTTTCGTTTGCTGCTCTCCAGCCTTCCCAGTCTGGCTAATGGACTGTGGAGCCACTCTAAGGGGCATCAGTTCCCCAGGCCCAGGCACTATTGAAAGAATTGATGTGCATGGGTCGTTTTGTGTTGGTTAAGAAAGAGTCTGAGCTTCAGCAGGTAGGGTTGAAGAATCTAGAGACAGGCGGAGGACAGGGGTCCAGTCTGGGCTCTTCTGTCCCCATAGACACCATAGACTGAGCCCTAGAATGAGTGAGTCCAAGGCTGAAGAAGCTCCACCGGTGAAGGATCTTGTGAGATGTAGGGGATCTTGTATTTTTTTGCTGAACACAGAGGCAGCATCTTATAGGACCTGGGATGTGCAGCTGCTCAGCGGCTGGAAGGCAGGTCCTTCGTGGGACTCCAGCTCCTGCATTCACAGGGTTCTCAGCCAGGGGATACTCACGTGCACTGTTCGTGAGCACACTCAGGGCCCCCAGGAGTCCCCAGAGAGTCTCTGACAGCAATGCTAGGGCCCTACAATTATGCAGGCAAGGACCAAGATGTATTGAAGGGTAGGTGGTCATGTTAACATGATTCATTTTTAAAACCAGGGAGGCCATAAAAACATTGGCTTACAAATAATATAGGTACTTTAGTAAGACCTAACTCAAATGCTGTTCATCTTTCAGCCCAGAGTCCACCTTGCTCCTGGATAGCTAGCAATTTGGTATAGACTCTCTCTTTCTAGAAGCTTCCTTGGGGGTACTTCTCTCCATTACCAGACTATAAGCTCCTTTAGGGCAGGGAATTCATCTTTCTCCCCCTCACAGAACCTAACCACAATTTGTTCAGGGGATGCTCAAGCAATATTAGTTGAATTAATAAGTGAAAGGTAACAAAGTACAGTGCACCCAATCCCCAGCTTGGCAGCAGCTAGCAAATCTTAAAGACTAGATTTATCAAGGAAATAGGCTAATTCCTAAAACACCCTAGCTCTTTGTGCCTCCTCCCTTTAGTCTAGGAAATACTGGTGATCTTTCTGTGTTCTCTGTGTTCATCATTAGTTAGACTCTAAAGAAGAAAATCCCCTCATAACCATGATTTTTCTCTCAGGTAGACTCACTTTATCATGAAACAAAGGTATGAGAAGATAAGATGAGAGAGAGAGAGAGAGAGAGAGAGAGAGGAGAGAGAGAGTTTAACTCCCTGGGAAAGCTCTAGACTCATGCTGATGGATTGGTTTAGAGGCTTGGGTCAGCATCTTCCTCCTGGAGACCTCATGGACTGGAGAGCGCGGGTGGCTCGTCCCCAGCTGCCACGTTGGGTCTGTGCGGCCTCCGGGTTGCTTCCAGGGAAGTCTGACACACGTTACTGATGTGCATTTCATTGTTTCACGGCACATTCCCTGTGCAGATGGGTTTTCCCCCGCTCAGGAGATGACTCACTCTCTTTGTCAGCATATCTTTCTATATGAAACATCCCCATCAAGTTCAAACTCACTGGGCTTCAAGATGGGCTGGGTGGACTGGGTGGGCTGGGTGGAATTCAAAGAAACTCTTCTCCTTTGCCAGGAGCTGTGTAGATTTTGGAATTTACTCCCAAAGATTCACTTCTTTACAGTTTACAAGTTTGTGGGACTTCCCTATGTCAGATCTTCCATTTAACTAGCTTTGTAGTCTTGAGATTCTCATCTTTGCACCTCAGTTTAACCACATATAAAGTGAGAACAATAGTATCGATCTCATAGAGTTGTAGGGAAGGTGAAATGAGGCCATGGCACTGAGAGAATTTGAAGCAAATGTTTTGTGAATGAATAAATGACTAAAGCAATAATAGAAATGTGAAAAATTACTAACCAACCCATTGTATTTGATGACATTTATATTTACTGATAGTGATCTAGGTGTCGGGAACAGTTCTGAGGTCTTGAACAAATCCCATCCTGTAGTGAAGGGAAGGAATTGGGATGCAAACCTATGTGTGAGGGCACCCTAGGTCATGCCCTTAACTTCTATCTGCCTTACCTCTTCTCTACCTGTAATAAATTCCTTTGTTGCTAGAGACTCCCCAGGAAAGAATGACCAGGTTCTTTAACTACGGCTCCTTTTACTGTAATGTGACTGGGATTCCTATAGCCTTATAACTTACTGCGTTTAATAAGAAAAATATTACTATGGCGTGTACTCACATGAACAAAGATTTTGGTGTCTGTGCTAAGTAACCAATGACAAATACTGGAATCAGTACCCAGCATCTGCTACCTGTTACTCTAAGAAGAGGATGCATTAGGTTATGCCTGAGAAATAATTTCACTGAGATGGGGACAGGAACAAGTTGTTCTATCACCTACCTTCTGATCGGTAAAAACTGAGACATACAATGACTTGACTTTATACCTTGGGCAAATAGTGGTGCTCCCTCTCCAGATGCTGGGAAGGGTTTTATTTTTCTTGGGCACAATGTTTTCCTTGGTTTTGATAGCCCAAAAGGATTTTGAATTCATCTCTGTTGCTATAAAAGTGTGTACCAGAAGTTGCTCATAACTGTGCTACATTCTATGCAGTTGCTTCAAAAGTTAGTGGTCCCAGCCTTTGTCATAAGAATCAAGATAGAAACTATCATTTACTATAAGGTGGGTATGTTCTAGAGGCTATGCTAAGGGCTTCATATGTATTGTTTCAGTCAGAGTAGGCTAATTTGTGCTGTGGTAACAAATGCACTTCGTATTTCTTCATATGCTGAACCAGAGTAACAGCTTCTGCCGTTATGGCATTGCCAGTTGCCACAGCAAGAAGAAGAGAGCATAAGAGTGTATGATGCTGGCTATTAAATTCTTCTGCATAGATCCATAGAGAATACTGCTGCTCTTATTCCATGGGTTCAAATCACATGGCAAAGTTCAACAGTAAGGGACTAGGGAAATGCAGTCTAAATAGGTGCCCAGAAGGAGGGTGAGAATTTTTAGTGTGCTACATAAATGACTTATACTATCTATTTTAAACCATAGGACAGCTCAGTGAAGCATGTCCGTTGTCTTCCCCATGTTATAGATGGGAAAACTAAGAGAGGTTAAACAACCTTCCCAAGGTCATACAGCAAATGAGTAGAGAGACAGGACTTGAGTAGAGAGACCTGGAGTGTGGGAGGGACCGTCTGCAGGGCCCCAGAGTAGAGGGCACAGTGTCCTGATAGATTCATTCTCCTCTACCACTCTTAGCTTCCTCCTCTTGGGTTCTCCATCTGTATTATCCTAATCCTAAGCCAGAGCTGAGATGTACAATTCCCATCTTTATACAAATTGAACTTGTACGACCCACTAAGGCTTCACAACAGCTTGCACTCACATCTGCTGCAGTGAGATGAGCTGTGAGTGCAGTCCAGGCTAAATAGATTACTGTACTAGAAGGAGCCTTAGAAGGTCGTCCCCAGCTACCTCATTTTAGAGATGAGAAGGGTCTTGCCTGTTCTCCAAAAACCGTGATCTGACTTGTCATTTAGAGTGCTTTGATTTGTGAGATCTTGCCCGGATATGTCTATTCATGATGTCATATTTTAAAAAGAAGAAAAACATAGAGGATAGCTCTAGTGGGCACGCAATGATGTGCTTGAATTTGAATGCAGCTGTAATTGGGGAGCAGGACAGAGTAGTGAGTTCAGTATCTTTATAGTCTGAAATGTCACAGAACCCTACCTTTAGAATGTTTGCATATATTATAAGAAAGTCGTCATGAACTTTCTTAACTTTTCCATCTTGAGCTCTTAAAGAAAACACTAATTGTATGTTTCGAAATCCAGAAAGGGAAAGGAGGTGAGAGACACGGAGACCAGCCGCTCCAGCCTTGGCTAAGCCTCCCCTGGCACCAGCCCCAGGGGTGAGTTTGCCTCTGTGGATCCCCAGCCGGGAAGCACCACCCTGATTTATTTTCAGAGGTGGAAACTCAAGCAACAATTATCTCCTGTCACAGCAAATTAAAAGCCCAGGCTCACCCATCCCAGGAGTGGGGTGAGTGCAGCTGGCGGCCAGCAAAGGGCTCTAATGACAGGCCAGGCTGCGGCTGGTGCATTTCCTTTAAAGGCATGAGCCACTCATGAAACACACAAGATAAACAGAGACATAAAAGTCCATGGAAAAGGCCCACAAGTGAGAGCAAGCGTCTGCGCCAAGATCTGAGTATATTTCGATCCTGCAGGAGATAACAGAGTATGACAGCAAGAAGTGCTCAGCAGAAGATGAGTTCTGGTCTGTGTTTAAAATAATGTGGAAGCTATTGTGTGTGACCCTGTGGAGGGTGGGGGCAAGTGGCCCTGCCTGTCACTTTGACACGCACATGCACACGCACACTCATACGCACATGTGTGCGCACACACACTCATTGTTATGGCTTCAAGAGCACTGCCTGTTCACACTCACTCCTCTCAGAATCTCCATCCCAGTCTACCTTCCCCTGGACAGGGCAGTGTTTCCGCTTGAAATGCCTTTGCTCTTTCACATTCTCTGCTTGCCTTGTTGCCAGGAACTTAAGCAAAACTTACCTCTTTCAGGAAGTCCTCCAGGACTGGGGCTTCTGGGCTCCAGCACCCTCCCTTTGCACCTTTGATTTGGCTGTCTCTGCTACTGAGTCAGTGAAGACCTGTGGTTGTGTCAGTTTGTTGGGAGTTTGAAGAAGAGATATTTATTCTTCCTTGTATTTCTGCCACATACATTTAACTGTCAAAAAGTGTTTTCATATCTACCATCTAATTCTATCTTCCAAAATCACCTTACCTATGAGCGGGTGAGGTAGGTGGGCTAGGGATTCATTCCAATTGCCGGTGGGAACTTACACAGCGAGGTGGCCGAGAGTGTGGGCTTGGGGTGGGCCAGTTTCTGATCTCTCTGAGCCCCAGACCTTGCATCTGTAAAATAGGGATAGACAGACTCCCTGCCCACAGGTTATTTTAAGGATTACATGATTAAATGGGACAGCACAGGTAACACATTTACCACACACAGAGACAGTGCGTGGTAAAATCGTCATTATTCAAGGATGATGGAACTCACGCTCAGAGAAGTTAACTCACAAGTGGAGGCAAAGTGGGGTGGAAAACGCGAAGGGTGGAGCAGCAGTTTCTAGCTCGCTTTGGCTATGTGCCTTTGGATGAACCAGTTGGCCTCCCTGAGCCTCAGCTTCTTCACCTCTGAAGTGGGAATAATCACATCATATATCACATATGTCATAGCAGGTTTGGGAGGGTAAATTCAAAAGTACTTTTGAAAACATATTGCACATTGAGACATGCCTCAAAAATGTTAATTTAATTAACCTGCCTAAATTCATGCAGGAGGTCAGTGTTGGAGCCAGAGTTCCTTGTTCCTGGTGTCCTTTCCAGCAGGCTGTCCTGAGGACCCTAGAAACCCTCATAAATGCTGCTGATCACCTGTGGGCTGGAGAGCTGGGCTGCTTACCACAGCTCCAAGAACCCAGGATGGAGCAGTGGCGGTCTCCAGCCTGTGCCCCACCCTTGCTCCCGCCTGCATCCATGGGCAATGGGACTGTGCAAAGCAAGTGGACCTCAGAAACCGAGTGGCCATTTCTGCTGTCACTGACTCCTTTGCCTTTTTTCTGCTGCTGGCGAAAAGAATAAGAGCGGAGAGTGAGAGAGACAATTTTAAGAGATCCTAGTTCATTAAAGACAGTATCACCTGGACTGATCCTGAGAAGGGGAGCAAGGACCTTAGAATCCGCACAGCAACCTGCACCTCAGATTGCAACACATGCTTCACAGGTGACTTGGCACCCACATTATTAATCTCACTTTACTCAAAAACAAGCAGATGAGCATATGGATATTTTACTAGCATTTCTCTACTGAACACAGGCCCTTGTTCTGTTCTCCACTGCGTGAAGTCACTTCAGTCTTCTCCCTTGCCCATAGGCAAGTTGAGGATGGAAACCACCAGGTGACCTGGAAAGGACAGCCTGGCTCTTCCTGCTCAGAGAGGGACAGTCTATTTCGGATGTTTCACTCAGATTGTGAAGTTTGTCAGGGATCGTCTCAGCTCCTTCATACTAAAGTCCCTCTGAAAGGTTTAGGTTGACCCAGACAGAGTCAGGGCTGGGGAACCAGTCCAGCCCACCCTGAACTATCTGGTTCCATCCTCTCTGCTCTGTATCCCCCTTTCTAAGCATTACTTGCTCCAGAACAATTTGGAGGTCTCTGCGATGCTGATCAGATGCTGATAAGGTGAGTACGCTCTCACCACATACTAAAGGGATTGGTGGGTATCAAGGACTCAGAGATTTGGGCCCAAGATTGACTTCGGCCTCCTATCATGAGGCTGATAATATTCCCAGCATCCTCTCTCAGACATGTGTGGTCTGGTCCTTTACTGGTCAGAACCATGAGGTGGGAATCAATGAGAGTCTGAGCGTGGAGCCCCTGGATGGAAGATCAGACTATACCTATTTATCCAAAGAAGTATAAGCATCAGAAGAGCAGGTCTTTGAAAAGTCATCAGTTTCAAGTTCTATAGTTACTCCAAGCATACATTGAAGGATGAAGATGATGCCATGAGTTCCTTTGTGTCTGATTTCAGTGTCTGTGCAATCTTACTGATGTTGTCCCAGGATCTTATCTTGGCCATGCATCATTATCTATTTCCACACAACAATCTACCTCAAAATTTAGTGGCCGAAAACAAAGATCATGCATTTGTTCATGATTTGTTAATTTGGGCCAGGCTCTACTGGGCAGTTCCTCTGTTGGTCTCACCTGGATTCGCTTATGCTGCTGTCGGCAGGTAAGAGTGAGGGGGAAATGCCAACTAGGGGGCTGACGTGTCCAGCTGGTCCAGTGCCTCAGTGATGATGACTTCAGCTACTGGGATGACTAGAACTCTCTCTCCATGTGATCCCTCATCCTTAAAGAGACCAGCCTGGCTTTCTTTACATGAGAGTCACAGGGCATCGAGAAAGTGAGAGTAGACACCCAAGGCCCAAAGTCACTTCTACCACATTCTGTTGATCAAAGCAACTCACAGTGCCAGCCTGGATTCGAGGGGGAGGGAAAGCAAACTCCTCCTTTTATTGGAAGGATGACGATTTCATACTGTAGAGAAACGTGCACCTAAAGATGGAAGAAATGCTGAAACCATCCCTGTAATTCATCACAGTCACCAAAGCTTCACAGTTTTAGGTGATCCCTCTCTCCCTTCAGGAGTGGCCTGCTCTTCAGTGGCCAGTGCAGATGGCAACTCCAAATCTGGCCTTCTCTGGCTGAGTGAACTGGGGTAAATCATCTAAGCAGAAATATAGAAGAAACATTTGTGGGAAGCCACCTGTGTACAAACACATATTATACACACAGAATCCTATTTAATTCTCAAAACAACGCTGTCATAAATCTCATTCCCATTTTATTACTAAGAAAGTTGATATTCACAGAGGGTTAATGATTTGGTGTCACTCACTTATAAGAGATGATGCTGGAAGTTTCTTTATCTGTAAAATGGGAATCATAAAACTGACTACCAGCATAGTTGAGAGGATGGGATGAGATGTTATATGTGGAAGTGCCTGTTAACCCCAAAGCACTGCACAAATGTTAGTCGGAGGGTTCGTCGAGCCAGGCAGACTTCTTCGGGGGGAAAGGTTTGTCTCGGAAGGCGCCAGAGGCATCTGAGCCAGACGCCAACTGTTGTGTGTCTCTCAGCTGCTATTTGCTTTGGCTTCAGACCAAACCCTTCACCCAGTGCCTTTGGCAATGATGGACAAGAAAGAACCCTGTGGGCCAGGTGGCAAGCCAGGACATGCTGCAGGTGAGGACGCTGGCGTCCCTCACCCACAGGCTCACTGCCGTAGGAAGAAGGGAGAGACAGAACCACGGCTCAGGCTGTCTTGGTGTACCCTCGACTGCCTCAGCAGCGGGTTAGGAATGGAGGAATTAACATGCTTTTTAATCGACTCAGGTCACATACACATCCTTGAATTGTTCTGAGCTTACTTTTTCCAAATTCTGTTTTTTAGTAACTCTCAATGCAATTTTTTCCATTTTGCCCTGTGCAAACTTCATTCCCTTATCACGGACACTTCCACAGTTTCAGCTTATACACGCACTGTTTCCTCCCACTCCTTGTTTTATCTGATTATCTGGATTTTTAGGACCAAATTTTATGGCCAGGAGATGGGGGCAGCCTTCTCCAGTCTTCTCGTTACATGTGTGCCATCCACCCACAGGCAAAACCTCTTCCTCTGAGACTCATACTATTCAGACACTCCACGTTCTCTCTTTCCTGCCTTGTTGCTGTCGTCTGCCAATCTCCCATCAGTATTATGGCGATTCTTTGGGAATCTTGGCATGTCACTTACACCCTATCTAATGTCACCAAGGACAACTTCAACACTCATCCAACATCCTAGACTCAGAGCTCCTTAACTTTGACAGCCCCACTGCCCTTCACCTACACCCTGACAGCTGACTACAAAGAGTTAAAAGCCTTATATTGACAAGAAAAAGTAGGTCTGTGCCATGGAGCTGAAGGCGGCAGAAACAGAATCCGTGGGGAGATATCAAAGGTGAATTTCGGCTGTTAATCAGGAGCACCCTCCTAGCAGGGCCGTCCTCTGCTGAGACAGGCTGCTCTGCAGGTTGACTACAGAAAGTGTTCACCAAAAAGGTCTGATGCACGTGACAATAGAAAAGTCAGATGTGGAGCCAGGAAATCTGGTTTTGAGTCTCATCTCAGCTCCTTACCAACTAATGGGACTTGGATAAGCCTTTCTAAACCTTAGTGTTCTCACACTTAAAAATGAAGAAAAATAGTTTCTAACTTACTGGGTCAGAATATACCCCAAATAAGATCAGGAGTGAGAAAATAGAAAATAGTTGTAAACTATAAAATACTCCACAAATATTACTTTAATCCTTGGAAGGACAAAGCATATGAATATAGAATTTATGTCAATCCAATTATTTGTGTGTGTGAAGCCAAACCCAAAAAGAGAAAACAATTAAATAGTGGGTTCTGGTAAGATGGTAGATGGAATATATACGTGCACATCTATTTCACTCCCTCCTGAAATTCCAAATTTTTTAAAAGGCATAAAGCAAGAATGGTGGGACAAATGGGAGAAAAAACAATGACAGCAATATGTTTGAAGCAGGGCAGCAAAGCTAAGAAAACTGCATTCACATTTTACATTCTGCTGCTTGAAGCAGTGCACCAGCCACCTTATTGCTGCATTACATTCAAACATGCCTAATTGAGTGTTTTTTAATGTTTCCCTCTTTTCAAGTTGTTGAGTACACAAAGTCACAGCTGGAGGAATTAATATTTTCAATGTCCAATATATTGAAGCATTATATAATAAGAGAAGTATGCGTCTACTGTTTAGCCAATATGTTTCATAATAAGGAGAGGGGTTCCCATAGAATCAGTAAGAATGCCAATTGCAAGCAGCAAGTGCATAAACAAACAACAGGACTCAGGTTCTTCTGATTTCCTTGGGCACAGCTTTTACCCACCTCTACAGGTCTCACTGTCAGCTACCCGTGGGGCCACAAGGAGTCACATGAGAGCAGTCTCCCTGGCAAGGCAGAAGCAAACAAGAGATGAGGGAACACAAGACTTAAAGCAGTAGTTGGTACTTGGGCAAAACAAATAGCTTCTGATAACCTCATTCCAAACTTCAACATATCTTGTGCCAAAAATGCAAAATGCTCCAGTGGAAGAAAAGCACTAGACTCCTCAAGGGCCCCATCTGAGAGCCCTCAAAACCCCCTCCAAACACGATGGCTCTCATTATCACCTCCCAACACGTTCAGGGCGCCTCCCCACCCCCAGAGGAGCTCTCGGGTTTCCTTCAGGCTGTGATCCAGGCTTGAGAAGACTTGCCAAAGCGTTCCTGTGTGGGGTGCCAACTTAGAATGCCCTATTCTCTAGTGTAGGGTGCTGATGTATAATGTCACCCCCACAAGATGCATTTTTGCGGGAACAACGTGATGGTCCAAAACACGATTTGGAAAAGGCTTTGTTGTCATGATAAATGGTTTCCTTTGAGGGGCATTTCAACAAGGCTGCCATTGTGATGGGGAGACACTATACATTTGAGCTAATAAAATCCCTCTATCATGATTAAAGGAAGAAAATAAATCTGATGAGGTATTGTGTAGGTGTGTCAGTTTAGATCCTCTGGGAAGCCAGCTCTGGGAAGGGAGATGGGAATGTAAGAGATTTATTGACAAGTGAAATCTGTGAAAGATAAAGGGGAGATAAAGACTGAAGGCAGCCTTGGGTAGGGAAAGTCTTCAAACTGATAACAGATCTAATTCTTTAAAACAAAGGGAGCGAGAAGCAAAATTGGGTTAGGAAAGCTTCAGGCTGACCCCCTGGAAACTCCAGAACAAAGATTGCCCATTACAGGAGTCCCACACTGGACAGAAATGGCCTTGCCCTGGTGACCCTCCTCCTAATGGCTCGGCTACTGCCTATGGGCCAAGCAGTGGCAGAAGAGCATCAGTCAGCTGCATACCTTTCAGACTTGGTTAAACCTGAAACAGAGAAAAAAATAATTCGGTGGATGGACTCTGAAGCCACTGCAGATGGCTGCCTGCACTGTGCACAGCCGAACGTCACGTTCTTTCTCAAAGGAAGTTGTTAGCAGCACGTCTGTCACAGAAGGGAGGGCCATAAAATAATCAAACGCAAGATGGTCTGAATTCATGCCTTAAGCCAAGATTTAATGGATGTGAAAAGAGTGTTGCAAGACAATATCTAGAAGAAAATATACTGAGCTAATTGCAATATGAATTGTTTAGCTTTCTATCCAGTGTCACATTATAAACTCATTAATTCATTATTTTTAAATTCATCAGCAGCAACTGTTCATTGATGTTCTACTATGTACCAGGCACTATGCTTGGCCTTTACCCACAAAGAGTTTGCAGTATCAAATCAAATAATTAAAACAACATGTGAAAAGAAAGAAATGAACAAAATAATTTTAAAGGCAAAAAAACAAAGGAGAAAAATAGGGGGAAAAAGAAAAATAAAAAATTAAAAATAAAAACAAAACCCCCCAAAAGCGTGGTATGGATGAATGGAAATGTTTGTGATCCTTGCAGAAGTTGAAGGGGAAAAGGGGCAAAAATCTGCAAGGATTTACACATTTGCTTTACCTTTGGACAGGGTGCTGCCAATCTACATGATACTACACTGACTCTAACATGTGCATAGCTCAGATGTGCTTCCAACATGGGTTGGAAAAGCTATGTAAATGATAATTAGTATACATCGCTAGAGCAGAAAGTTCTCTGTTGAAAAAGAAGTCAAGTTACGAAAGATCTCAGTTACTAAAATTAGACCCCAGTGGGACCCAAATCAGTCTGCTTTTAGAGAATGAAGCACTAACACCATCCCAAGCAAAATGGCCCTCAGCTCTAGGTGGAGAAAGCCATGGGAGGGACCACTTCTCATTGGGATCCCTTTTTCATCGGGTCACATAGATGTGATCCTCATGGGTGTACCTGGTCATTACAGAGTTCACATGTCATTCTAGGACAAGGATCTGTGGCAGGTTTGGATGAAATGGAATGTTGTATAAAACATGGCCCCCACTCTTCAGGGGCAGACAGTACCAAGTCTTAAAAAATCCACTAGTTCCCATGGAGCTCTCCTGTGTTCCAACATACTCTCTGGGTTCCTCTGATAGTTCTGATTGCATGCCCTTGTCAGGGAGGAACAAACTTTCTTCTACTCTCCAGGTTCTCACTGGTCTAGCAATCAAACAGACATGAGACAGATTAGTAAGAGATAATAACCAATTTAATACATAATGTGTACACATGGGAACCCCACAGACATGAGAGCATCAGAGAGCTCACATGCGGGAGAGGTTCAGAGATACAAAGGGGGACTGAGGTGTATGAGGCATCTTGAGCTAGGGATGAAGTACTGCACCTTGGGTGCTTCAAAGAATCCTTGCAGGATAAGAACAGACATTTATTAAATAGAAGTTTGCCCTGTCCTATAGAGAGAGTAGTTAAAGGGAGAGGCTGAAGCTTCTCTTGAGCTGAAGATAAAATTGCCTAGAGACTACTTGTGGTGGTACATCTTGGGGTGGCGGGCGGGGAGCAACAGGTGGTCAGTTTGGCCCCTTCAGCCTTTGTTAATGCTACTAACACTTTTGTTTTAATCCATCAGTGTCCATTTTATTTAGCCCATGTTTCTTCCTAACTGGCACAGCCCTCATAATAACCATGGTCATTTTACGTTATCATTTCCTTGAGGACTAGCAGCAGTTTGGTAAGACCCTAGCTGCACATGGAATTTAGCCCACATTTCTGTCTGGTCATTAGTTGGAGCTTCCAACCTAACAGTTACCAAGCTGAATTCTCAGGACATAAAATTTAATTAAGATTTTTGCCATTCTTTTTTTTTCCCCTCGCTTAAGTACAGGACAATTGTGCTTTTGTGGATATAAAGGGGGCCACATACTAAACCCCACAGGCTCAGGGGAGGTCGGCATGGTGGGCCTTACAAACTCAGAGACTTAAAGTAACCACAAGATGGTCTGAACATAAAAATTCCCAACTAAAAGCAGAGCATGCAGGACAGGCAAGTCCTAGGCCTGCGTCTTCCTTGCCAAGGGTCACGCTCTATCTTAAGTGAGCCTATCTACTGTCTTTTTGCATCTAAGATAACATAGCTTTGAAATGTCAGAATAATCTTGTCCAGACTCCTCAAGACACAACCACCAGCACCAGGGCAAGAGAGCACAGAACTCCTTGTGGGAGCTAAATATCAACATATTTTCTCTTGCCTTCCAAGTTCTTCTAGCTAGGCTAATCAACAAATTGACAGAGACAGATTAACAGCAGAAAATCAATGTTTTAATACATGCACCTGGGAGACTCACATAGGCATGAAAATTCCAAAGACCGTGAGGCGTATATAAGACATCTTAGAAAAAGGAGAAAGGTGGGGAACAGTGTATCAGATTTCAGAAGCAAGAATGGTTGACTTACATGTAGTTGAGGAAAGGGGAAACAGTCGTGGCTGGCAAATTCTTGCTAGGCAACTCAGCAACAACGGGACACAGCAGGTAACTAGCTCACAGGCCTGGTGTCCTCTTGATCAAAGCTAGGGTGAAGATGCTTCAGGTGGTTCAGCCAGGACTCTGTCTGAGTTGCTTAGGCAGGAGGGGGGGAGGCTCAAAGATTCTTCCTGAGTCTTGTTCCTTAATAAACAGCTTAAAATCCATATCCCTAAAACCACTTAAGGGTAGCAAAACTTCAGTTCCCTTCACTTTCATTTATCTTCTTCTTTACATGACATTTCTATGTGCTGTAAATGTTAATTATTAACTATTCTGTACCCACCATGTAAAAAAAAGTATGTGTTTCTTCATTTTCCTTTTTATTCAATCCCAGAGATTTCCCAGCTTTGCTTTTTCCCACCCCTTAATCTATCACCAATGGATTTCATGTAACCCTCATTACGTCTCCTCCTTTGATTCTCATGTATAAAATAAGCCACAGCCCTGGCTGGTGTGGCTCAGTGGATTGAGTGCTGGCCTGTGAACCAAAGGGTCACAGGTTTGATTCCCTAGTCAGGGCACATGCCTGGGTTGCAGGCCAGGTCCCCGGTAGGGGGTGTGTGAAAGGCAACCACACACTGATGTTTCTCTCCCTCTTTCTCCTACCCTTCCTCTCTCTCTGAAAAATACATAAATAAAATGTTTAAAATTAATTAATTAATTAATTAAATAAGCTGCAAAACTGCCATTCTCTGGGGCATTTTCTCAATCTATTGAGATTTTGCTTCCCAGCAATTATAATCAGTTTGGCTCAAATAAACTCACTAACACTCTCCACAGGTTTGAATGTTTCTTACATCAACACTTCCAATGTTCTGATTTTTTATTTTATTTTTTTTTAATTTTATTTTCACAGTATCTGCAAATGTCTGAAGGCAAATAGGAAGGGGTCTGAGTGGACTTTGATTTTTGTTCGAATTTCTGTTCTTCCATCTGAGGAAGTTATTTATTTATTTTAGGGTGTTTTAAAAAACTATTGTTATTCACTTCCAGTTGTCCCTATTTCCCCCCATTACTCTCCTCCACCCCCTCCACCCCTACCTCTCACCTTCTATCCTCCTCCACCCTGGAGTCTCTGTCCATGTGTCCTTTATACATGTTCCTGGAGGAAGTCTTAATGACTAACTATTATAACAAGAGAGCTCTCTAAAAAAATTTTTCTTTCTTTTCAGTTAAGAAGTTTTTCCAGTTAAAAGGACCCATCACCTGGCCTTGATGGTAGGCTCTATAGTGACTCAAACTGATACTATGGACGCAAGAGGCATCCCAGAAAGAGAGTGGGAAAAGATGCCCAAGAAAATTTACTCCCAAAATCAGCCTAAGAAAGATGGAGAGTCCTGTCTTTAAACAGCTTTCCCCCCTTAAACAGAATAGGGTTTAAGATTCCCTAAGCTTGGATCCATAACCTATTCAGCTGCTGGCCAGATGCATGGCATCGGCCATCTCTGGGAGGAACAGGATAGATACAGAAAACTCCTTGAGAGCATGTCATGGTCACATAGAGAGCAAGGTGTGCCTTGGAAACCCATCATCTGGGTGGCAGAGGCCAGAAAGATAGAATATTCTCAATAACCATGAGGCCAAGCTCTGCAGATACATAACGAGGAGAGAAACCAGACATAGAAAAACAAAACCCGTGGGTACTCATATCAAGTAACCTAGAGTCGCTAGCTCAAGAAACTAGTTTCACAAATATTTTCTCCTGCCAATCTAAATGTAGAAGGGGGAAAAGATTTTCACCTCCTTCACCTCCACCAGATCCTGCAGACAGAGAGCTGGGGGTGTGCTGACATGGTAAGGACCCTTGCCTTCTGAGCATCTGTGTTAGACACCCCAGGATCTTGTGGTCAGCAGCAG
Organism: Tonatia bakeri; assembly: GCA_004024845.1. NCBI lineage: Eukaryota > Metazoa > Chordata > Mammalia > Chiroptera > Phyllostomidae > Tonatia > Tonatia bakeri. The sequence continues at coordinate 39,689 of PVIA01010081.1, forward strand.
CCTTTTTGAAAAGAGCAGGGTTCCAGCCAGTGAGTTTATCCTGCTCACAGCGACACCTGTGGGGGAGGAGCAAACTTTCCTCTCAAGGTTCTTCTAGTGGGTCTAATAATCCAATAGACACGAGACAGATTAGCAAGATAAAATAACCAAAGATAATGCATACATATGCATGGGAACCCTATATACATAAGGGAGTCAGAGACCCCACACGCAGGAGAGGTTCAGAGCTAGAAAGAAGGGTTGAGGTATATAGGACATCCTGAGCCAGGGATGAGATAATGTACCTTTGGGGCTTCAAAGCGTCCTGGCAGGATCACTAGAAAATCAGACCTTTAGTAAATAGAAGTTTGCCCTGCCCTATAGATAGTAGTTAAAGGGAGGGGCCAAAAGCTTCTCTTGAACTTAAAGCTAAAGTTGCCTTTAGCTCAAAGTAATCTGCATACCACAGGGGCACATCTTGAGGTGGCTCATTCTGAACCCCCATACTCTCAGACTGCCTGAGTCTGCCTTTTGCCTGGGCCATGGCTACTACGCTGGCCCTACCACCTCCAGACTGCCTAACTGTTCCGTCTACAACTTTGCTACTGCTGTTATCCCACTGACTGCACACAGTAGGGCCTTAACAGTTCTTGAAGCCATTACACCCACCTGACTAACCAGCTGGACCCTCCATTATCCTGACAGGCATACACTGGGATCAAACTAGTCCTTGTCAGCTTGTATTAATGCGCCATTATCCACAGCAGCTCAGGAATCAACAGCATTCTCTGAAGCCCTGTCATGCATGTCTTGAAATGTTTTTATAACAACAGGGAAACATAGATCCACCCTATGTGAATTGATACAAAACTAACTTAAAGTGCAGAATGACTTGCATCCTGATGCAGAAAAAATATAAGAAACGTATCATATTTTCTTTCTGAAGCTTACCCATTTATTTCCCCTTTCTGGAGTAGAGTAATAAGAATTCTATGTTCTCTCTCTCTCTCTCTCTCTCTCTCTCTCTCTTTCTTTCCCTCTCTCCTTCCCTCCCTCCCCCCTCTTTTTCTTTCTTTCTTTCTTTCTTTCTTTCTTTCTTTCTTTCTTTCTTTCTTTCTTTCTTTCTTTCTTTCTTTCTTTCTCTCTCTCTCTCTCTCTCTCTCTCTCTCTCTTTCTTTCTTTCTTTCTTTCTTTCTTTCTTTCTTTCTTTCTTTCTCTCTCTCTCTCTCTCTCTCTCTCTCTCTCTCTCTCTCCCTCCCTCCCTCCCTCCCTCACTCCCTCCCTCCCTCTCTTTCTTTCTTTCTTTCCCCAAAGCTTGTATATTTTCACTACAAATCACCCCATTGGTAAGAGAGGATCTATAGGTACAGAACCACATGCTTCATCAAAAGTAAACCTCACGTTTTTCTTCTAAATGCAGCCCCTTGACAGGCCGGGGAAAATGATTTTGTTTTCATAGTGAAGTCACAGACGTAAATCTCCCAGGATGAAGATCCCCAGAGCAATCCAGCGTGCTCATGTCGTCATAGGCACTACTCCAGGTTCACTTTCTGGCAAAGAGAGAGAGATTCCTTCTAGAAAACGCAAATCCAGGAGGAGAGCAGTGCAGTCAGCAACTCCCAGCTCAATGTCGATTTAGTCCCTAAATTGCAGGTCCAAACCTAACTTTGCATCCAAACAACAGAGCAAACCTCTTGAATTTTTTTCTTTACCCTTCTTATAAGCCCATCATGACACTTTCTCCTCCTCCTCTGCTTAATTTGTTTGCAGAGCACTAAGCTTGGAGTTAGAAAGAACCAGGCTCAATTTTCTCCTCCTCCTGCTTTCTAGCTGTGTGACCTTCAGTGCCATCCCTCAGCATGTTTCCACAGCTATAATTGAGGAATTGTAACTTCACAGGGTTATTGGGGGAACCAAATGACAACATATACAAAAGTTCTGGGCACAGAGGCCCTTAAGAAAACCTATCAGGCTACACTCCCTTGACTAAATACTCTTCTGAAACAGGACACACAATTAGCAGGTCTACCTAAAGGGCTCACCTCCCCAAAACTGGGGTAAGTGACTCGTCAAAGGAAGTCAGCTGCAATGCCTGCTGAGAAGGTCCAAGCTTAGGACGCAAACCACTCAGCTTGATGGCAATATCAGTATCATCTGTTCTCAATAGAACCCAGGCTAAAGATTTCTGCAGAAATGAAAGAATTAATTTGCCTTCCCTTTCTTCTTTTCCTGTATTTGGAGGGCCTGACATTATCCCAAGGGAATCATATTAGAAGAACCAGTTTACATGAGTGAATAAGTTTGTCAAAATCTTTTCCTTTAGCCTGGCAAATATTCTCTACTGAACCAATGCAATACCCTTTCCACACCACTTTCCTATCCTTTCTCGCTCCACACCCATGCCTCCTTACTTCCTGCCAACATCATTGTTACCAAAAATAATCACTTTATATACAGCTTAAAGGATTGTCAAATAGGAATGACTGGTTGCATTGCTCAAATTAGGACTGTAACACCTAAGAACTCCCTGTTCTGTAATGAATTATGTGGCAAGTCCTCAGCCTGCATTTCAAGATCTTTGCCCTTTGGCCCATTTGGCTCTCCATCCTCAGCTCCTGCTGGGTCCCAATATGAACCTGAGGCCCTAGCAGGTAGGTCTTCCCTACTCTCCGTCTGTGTCCTTACTCTTCTGTCTCAACCTCAGTCTGAATTTCCCTTTTGCTCCTTCTACATCCAATTTTCACTCAGGCTTCAAGGGCCATCACAAGCCCTCTGCCACCCTGTCTCCCCACAGACATGTGGCACATGTAAGCTTTGGATTCAGATCATTTGGGGTGTGAATCCCCTCTCTCTGCTACTTATTGATTGTGGAACTTTGAGCAATTCACTCACACTCTCTTTGCCTCGGATTTCTCTCTGTAAAGTGGAATAACACCACCTACCGTGTCATTAGAAGGAGTCAGTGAGCTGAAGTGTAGAGCACAGTGGATGGTAAGTAGTAATCAATCAATAAATGATAACCATTAATGTCATCCTCCCATAAGAGCTGTCACATCTTTACCTTATTGTCAACAAATGCTGTACAATGTGTCCATATTATATTTAGTTCATGTCCAGTTGCAGAAACTAAGTCTGTGAAAACCCTTGTGGTAGAAGAATTTCCAGTTGAGGAACTTGGGACCTTTATGAGAAACATGGATTAGAGAAGCAGAGATCATGTGACAGTTACAAAGGTCATTATAAATACATTTACATTCATTAAAATAAGCCAGCAAAGGAAGAACATTAAACAAAGAAGCTATAGTAATATTTTATGACTATCACATTAGTGGGAATTAATTTCCATTCAGTGCCTCTTGCTCACCAGAAACTTCTCTTGGACCCTTTGACTCTGCAGACTCAAAATGATGCTGACGTATCTGGTTTGCTCTGAATAGCCATGCCTGCGCCATGAAGTATCCTGCTCTGTTCCTGCTTCTTTACCCAAATGTTTAATCAATTTTTGATCTGGAGACTTGGAGCTATTGACTCCTGCTTCCCAGATTTTGCCTTCCGATACTGCTCCTCCCAGCCTATCTTACACTATCGTAACATCCTTGAAGAAATTGACCCATGTAGGCCTTCTTTTCCTTGCTTCCCTAAACTAAGAGTACTTTGAATCTAATGCGTTAAATCTGTTTTCACTGAAGGGTTTCTGCCTGATTCCCAATGCTGAACTCTCCCAAGGATAGGAAATCAGATGTTGTGAGTGCCCCCCATCCCCGCCCCAGCTCCCTCCTTTGCTTACTGGACACAGAATGTGAGACCTCACTACCTGGGGCTTCTGAGGGTGTCTTTTGGGGCCATGCCCTCTCTTCTTAACACTCCCTTTCTTCTCTTCTCCTCCGTTAGGCCTCTGCTTTTGACCCATTTGCCCTCTAAATGCCTCTTTTTCTCCATTTTCTTCAGGAAGCCCTTCCCCCTTTCAGGAATAATTTGGCTTCTGGCCCTCGGACTCTTTGGTGACAGATTTGGCTCTGTCAGGTAATCCTGGATTGCCGCCGGCTTCTCCCCAGTGACTGCAAGCTCTTGGGAAGGTAAGGAGGGGAGTGGTTCTGATCTCCTCTGTGTACTGGGATTTTTCCTCTTGAACTTTGGAAATTAAACGTACCTCCTTGTGAGGACTTGTTTCTCTGCAGAGCCTCTCAGTGGAGTCAATGGGCTCCATCGATAGTCCTTCTAAGTAACACATTGTGACTCTTTCATGTGAACCAGATAGGGGAACTCAAGAGTTAAAGATTTTAGCTGTAGTCATAGTTGATAGGCTTAAGTGATTAATGCATGTGGAAACTGTTGTTCCAGGAACTGGAATGCATAACCTCTGTGACTCCAGGAGGTCAACAAGAAGTTCAGCCTTTGTGCCCACAGAGGGTCTGCGAGCTATGACTGAGATGGTATCTGAGCCACTGTGTCCCAGGGAGTGATACAGATAAAGAATTGTTGATCAGCAGATAAAGAAAGGCTGGGAAAATTGCAGTTGGGCTGCAACTCTTATCTGATTAACCTTTTGTTCCAAACCCCTCACCTACCCTTTTCTTCTCCTTATAAAAATGTCAGCTTGAGATGAGTTGTTAAGATGGATTTGAGCCCACCATCTTTTCAGATCACCAGCCTCTGAATAAAGTGCCCATAAAGACTCAGTACTTGTCTCTGCTTATTTGTTCTGATAGTGACAGGCAGCACGAACACTGACTTTTCTGGCTTCAAACCTAGAGCCATGACCTTTTCTGCCATTAAAGTTTCTTAAATTAGGTGAATATCCAAGTTGCCATTTTAAAACTGCTTCCCCTTAAACATTAGGATTTTCTCATTACTGCAGAGGCAGCAACAGGTGGCCGGGTGGGAAAAAGTACCCTGCTAGGCTTACAACCATCCCAAACCACCACTACATATCCATTGCAAGCTAAGACTCAGAACTGCCAGAAAGGAACTTGGAAGTAAATTCACGCAAACTAACATTTTCTCTTTAGGGAACAGGGAGGGACATTGGTAATGTAATATTTTGATTTTGTTCAACAAAAAAATGCTGTTGAACGTAATGCCGCCCTGTCACTAATGGTCCTATCTATTTTCCCTTTTACTCCAACGTGACAGTGTCTTTGAGGGCAGGGATTGGTGCGTCTGACTGTTGTTTTGTACCTCTATGAGTCACTTCCTTTCCAAAGTATTTGTGGAGAGTGGATTATACACCAGTGGATGGGAGAGAAACCTCTGAGCTCTACATGACTGTCAAGTCCAAGGCCACGTCGAGAACAGAAACACACTTGGGGGCTGTTGATTTTAGTTACACGCAGCTCTGTGGCTCTGTCCACAGCTGCATAAGCCAGGGATCAGCACCTGCCCAAAGGTTGGCCAATGCCACAGACATTGGTTCAGTGAGAGTCTTTGCCACCAAAGAGAATTCCACTTGGTGGTGCTGGAACAGATCAGCTTCTTTCTTTAGGGGAGTTTGAATGACTCACATAGAATCTAGCAGTTAATTGGTGGCAGCAGGGGAATGTGTCACTAAAATAGACTCACTTTTCTGTAGCGATGACCACTCATGTTGGTATTGCGTTACTGGTTTTGCTGCCCGATGACCAAAACTAACACTGTTCGCTAAAAGATGTTCCAGTGACCGTGAGGCTTAGAGCAGCTGCTGGGACAGATTTGCAAATTTTGTTTTCTTAAGTACCATAATGATGGATATCCTTTGTTAGAGCTCAGTGGAATGGATCTCTGCAGCTTGTATCCTGAAAGAACCTAACTGACACTGTGCCATTGCTAGAGAGATAAAGATGAACTTGCAGTCTTTAGGCAGGAAGTGGGATTTATAAGTAGAAATGTCCGTGAGTGGAGTTTTAGTTGCTGCTAGAAAGTTATCCCAAACTTGGTGGCTTAAACCAATAAATCTGTATGTTCTTATAGCTCTGGAAGACAGAAATCTCTGATGAGTTTCGCTGAAGTCAAAGTGTCAGCAGGATTGGTTTCTCCTGGAGGCTGTGGCAAGAATCTATTTCCTTGCCTTTTCTAGCTTCTGGAGATGCCTGCATTCCTTGGCTCAGGACTCCATCCTCTTGCTTCCATAATTATACCTCCTGCTTCTGTTAAACCCTTCCTTCTCCTGTGGCCCTCTTGTAAGAACCACGGTGATGATGTTAGGGCCACCAGGATAATCTCCCTATTTTAAAATCTGCATCTACAGAGACTCCTTTGCCATATCAGATAACATTTACAGTTTCTGGGGATTAGTATGTGGCTACCTTAGGGGGCCATTATTCACCCTACCATGTGGAGCAAGTACTGTGAGTAATGTGAACACAGCGGCTGTGGGTGTCTACAAGAGGGACAACTGAACCAGGGCTGAGAAGGTCAAATATATGGTAAGGTTCTTGGCAAAGAGGCATTTGTTTTTAATAATAAAAAAGAGTTTCCCTTTCCCTTTCTTTCTAATTTGTCCACCATCTCGGGGGTCCAGAGGAGCTTTGAGTGTGAGCCCCTGTCAAATGCGTTACTCAGGGTGCTGCTGCACTGCTCCCCATCCCATCCTGGTAAAGGGCACCAAGCTGTTTCCTCAGCTAGTACTTGGAAATGACCTCACTATCACACTTCCCTCAAACGAGGGAGTGCAATGGCATGTGCTGAGAATCATAGTGGGAGTAAAATTTCTTTGCTCAGAGATGACAGGCTGGAATGGGCAGAGGCTCAAGCTGGTGTTTGCTCAGCTGACACCAAGGTGTGAGGTTCCTGACTGTGATAGAAGGACTCTGACGTGAGTTGGTGCTGAGGTGTGTCAGAGGAACACTATACGGCATTTATCACCTAGAGTTAGGGGAGGGATTTTGAATAGAATAACTAGATAGTTATTAAAAATTATTCCACACACCAAAGAAATTGATGTGGGTGGTTTTGTTAGCAAGGGAGGCTTTATTTACTGGAGAATGGGGACATTAATTAAGGAGTAAGGGTGCTTATAAGTAGGATGCTTAACAGAGGTAGTGATGTTGTCCTTGTCAGTAAATGTTTTTCTCATATCAAAATACTCTCTTGGGTCCTGGCTGGTGTGGTTCAGTGGATTGGGTGCCAGCCAGCAAACCAAGGGGTCACCAGTTTGATTCCTAGTCAGAGGACATATATGGATTGCAGGCCAGGTCTCTAGTTGGGGGCATGCAAGAGGCAACTACACATTGATGTTTCTCTCCCTCTCTTTCTCTCTTCCGCCTCTCTAAAAATAAATAAATAAAATCTTTGTAAAAAATACTCTCTTGGTACTTATGGAGAAGGTTGATTTTCATTTTTAGTCATTCACTTAGTCACTGCAACATAAGAGCGCGTGCGTGTGTGTGTGTGTTCTCGACCAAAAGTCAGAAACTGGGACTATATTATGCAGTACACAGGGATACAAACCATGGCTGGCTGACTGGAAGGATGGATGGATGGAAGGATGGATGACCTGCTATGACTGGAATCTCTAGCTCTAAGGTCTCTGACTCTGAATCCAGACAGAGGAATGAGTAGATTCAGTAGGGCTGGGGGAGTACTGTTTAGAATTTTGCAAAAGGTGCCCCAGCTGGTGTGACTCATTTGGTTGGGCATCATCCTATAAACCGAAAAGTTGCTGGTTCGATCCTTGGTCAGGGCACATGCCTAGGCTGCAGGTTTGGTCCCAGGTTGGGGTAGGTACAGAAGGCAATCGATAGATTTTTCTCTCCCTATTTTTTCTCTCTCCTTTCCTTTCTCTCAAAAAAACAATTTTTTTTTTGCAGGAAGCATTTTCAGTCACTTCTGGTTTATCGTTGCTGGTTGTATTTTGTTTTCTCCTGAACGCTATGGGGGCTGGGCTTCCTGTAACTTATGCTTTGGCTCATGGAAGGTGCATTTCCCTTCCCTTTCACACAATAACTGAACATCAGGCTGCCTTTCTGCTTCTTTCTCTGCCTTTCTGCATCAATTGTAAGCTTATCTGGAGACTCACTATGAATGCGCATGTGGGCCAATTCTATTACATTGTTCCACAAAAAAGTTCTATGTGCTAGAATAATTTAGTTGACTTCAATATGAATAAAAAAAGGAATGATGTTTGGCAACATTTTGATAGCAATTATAGCAATTAAGGAAGCACAATGTCAATGTCACAGGCTAACCATGGGTGCAGGACACCAAGTCCTTAGCTACAGTGAGTGTCACATGAGAGTCTGGGGACCACTGGGTGTGAAGGACCTCGCTGGAAACTAACCCTCAGTGATGGTGGTGTCCTTGGCCTCACAGAAGGGCTAAGGTTCTCATTACCATTTAAGAAAATTTCTGTCTAATGACTATTCAACTTAACATATTAGTCTTTTGTTTTTAATATTGTTAATAAAACTTTTTCACTATAAAGAGTTTCTGGTCTTACTTGTATGGTGTTTTAGATGCTGCACAGTAATCAGCAAATGATACCTCCCTTTCCTCAGAAGACTGAACAAAGGGTCGGGAGAAAGGAAAGACTACAGTGGCTCCTTAAGAAGCTGCTAGACCAAAACCAAGTAGAATTACGATGAGAGTTTTTCCCCGTTTCAGGGCCTCATCTAGGTCCCTCCATCAGGTTTGCATGAATAATGCTTAGCAGAGTTTCGACAGCCATATACGGTGAATTTATGACTTCTCAAAAGCTTATTTTAACCTTTTCTATAGTTTTCCAAGTTCACCAGATAAGTGCCCAACACTGTTTTGAATTGATTAATTGGATCTTACATAAGAGAAGCCACGTTACTGAGCAATGGCAAGTTCATAAAAGCAAGACATTAGGGAAATGAAGAAGGATTTTTTTTTCAAACCTGAGGCCACCAAGGTTTATTCCAAACTTTAAATCTTTTAAGATCAAAAGTCCTGTGAGAGGATAAAGCATACCAAAGCCACAGAGAAACATTAGTTTTGGCAAGATGAGCAAAGAGAAGTGGGAAGAAAGGAAGCAAACAAAACACAGAGAGGAAATTCTACCTTAACTCTCCTCACAGAAGTTTCATTAAAAAACAACAATCAGCTAACGGTCTTTTTATATCATTGAGAAAATAATTAAAAGGAAAATATTTTAAATGAGCGACCTCTACAGGCTCTGCTCTTTTCAACATGTGACATTTTGAGGTTAAAACATTTTGTGAAATTTAATCTCTTCAGAAATTGTTCAGAAGGTCCAAATGTTCACAGCCTCAGGGGTTGACATGGCTGCTTCTAGGTAAGAAATGCATGTACACTCACTCTGCATAAATGTGGGTATCCCATTAGGTGAAAACCCATCCTCAAAACATAACGATACAAAACCATGGGCTTTAATAAGGGTCCCAAGTCCAGGACTCCAACAACAGAGGTAAGAAGTCATTCAGTTGTGTTTACCCAACAGAAATACAGTAGAAATACAATTCAAGCACCTCTCAAAAGTTGTTAATAACCACTGAGTTTAAAACATAGAACCAAATTGGGTTACATAACAAAAACACCATTTGCAGAGTTGAATACAGTATAAGAAGATTTCTTCTTTCCCACAACACATATATTCCCAGCAATGTTAAACAAACAGGGGTAGAGTAAGAATCTTTTTCCTTCCTTCCTTCCTTCCTTCCTTCCTTCCTTCCTTCCTTCCTTCCTTCCTTCCTCCCTCCCTCCCTCCCTCCCTCCCTCCCTTCCTTCCTTCCTTTCTTCCTTCCTTCCTTCCTTCTCTTTCCTTTTACTGCTTTCTTTTTATACTTCCTCCCACCTCAAATGTACCTGGACTCAAGGAATTAGTTCTCCAGGTCAGCTGAGCTATATACAGTCTGTAGTGGTAGTTCCTTTTGCTAGTAGGATGCACGTGAGTGTGATGAATGACGGAAGTTATGTTCCATGGTAAAACCTCCAAAAATCTGCCCTGTACAGCCAGCTTAAGCCCAAGTGTGGTATTTGGCCTGCACTCAAAGAAAGAACTAAAGCCAACTGCAGCCCCTACTTGGGTACACCTGAATTTATGGCTCATTTCTCTGCTTGCTCCGTGCTCCGTGGGACAGATCTGAGTATGATTCATTTTCATTGAGAGCAACCCAACCCCAGGCCACAGAAATCAATAGGAGCCCTGTGCTCAGTTTGGCTGCAGAGCTAGAGAACAAGGTGAGAAATGGCCCCTGAGTTAATAAAAGGAAACGGAGTACACGTAGACACGCTCGCCCACTTACAGGCGATTGAATTCATTTCCACACGTGCTGCCAGAGGAAGCTTTTTGTAAAGCAAGCTGGCACGGAGCACAGACAGTGATTAGCTATCATAAACATAATAAAGATGATGCTCTCCACTCCCCTTTCAAAAAAAGTGAAGAAAACCCAACAAAATTGATGTGAATGAGGTCTGAGGGTATCCCTAAGGGCAGCAATTTCCATCCCTGACTGAGATTTAAGAGACTTGGTAAGTCACTGAAAAATATAGGCATAGCTCTATCTTATAGCACTTTGAGGACAGGGTAAGGAGAGGGCATTAAAAATTTAGTCTGTAATAGGGGAAGGGGGCATTTCTGTTCTAAAGCCCCAGACCTGGGTTCTTTCTCTGGAGAATATCTGAAATGTTGTGTAGCATGTTTAGGTGGGCTGTGCATGTGTGCATGTGGGCGGGGTGTGTGGAGGGTTAATATTCATATTCCAGGGAGTTATGGCTGCAACTGAGGGAAGTTTCACTGTCAGAAGCAAGTACAAAAGGACCCTGGATTTATATCCGATTTGCCTTGTGGATTCTCAATGTTAATAGAGAAATCTCTATTCACATGGGCGAAGAAAGACTTTGCTCGGGATACTGTATAAAAATTCTTATAAAGAAAATTTCCAGAAGTTCACACTAATGCTTCCAATCTGTCTGTAGATTCAAGCAAACAAGCTGTACCTACATGCAAATATGTCATTAGTGCAGCCCAGGCTTCTGGGCACTCTCCTCCAAGAAAACCCCAGAGACCCACAGAGAGGACTCATATGAGCCCTCTGCGCTGGGAGTGGCTCTTCTGTCTGAAATGTTAAGTCAGGAGAACATGCCCATCGGAGGAAGAGTAAGACCTGTCACTGCAAGATAGACACAGTGTCAACTCTTTAAGTACATCAGCCCATTTAATTCTCAAAATATGCCTCAGGGAAGAACCAGTTATTTTTCCATATTTTATAGATGAGAAAGCTGAGACACAGGATGGCCTGCCCGAGGCTGTGTAGCCCGGGCATCTAACGCCAGTCCCTGTTCTTGAGAGCACAGTTCTCTGCACTGGGGAGGGTTTCCATGACCAGCTTAGTGCTTTGCAGCTCTTAAACTAAATAACCAAAGTCCTATGAAAGACCAACTCCAGGTAACAATAACCCCAGCAAGAAGTATGATACAACCTGCTTGGAACGGGCAAGACCCTTCCTTCCATGATATATATGTTTCCTTCCATATGCTCTTTCTGACATATATGTTCCCAGCGCATAGGTTCCTGGCAATATATTTCTTGCATACACATTTTAGAAATATATTTTCTTTTACTTCTGACTCTAACAGAGCTACCTCTCCTGTCCAGCTTACCACTCGCTACCCAAGGGTCATTTACAGAGAAATTTATTTTTACCTTTGCTATGTGGTGCTAAGAGCATAGACTTCTCAGTTAGTTATGGGTGCAAAGCCTGGGACACTGGCATAATCACCTTGTATTCAAGATGTAATAGGACCAGAAGACTAGCCCAGCACTGGGACACAATCAGTGGAAGTTATGGTTTGGGGTTTGTGGAGCTGTAGACAATGCAATGAATTCTTCTGCAGAGCTGGCTTAGACTGGGGCAGACTATGTATTAAACTAAAAGCCACGATCTGATCATTGTGGCTCAGGTGACTGAGGGTACAAAGCCCTCTAAGTTGAGTATGTAGAAGGTCATTTTCCTTTGAAAACTACTGTGAGAGTGTTCTGTGCCACCAACACTTGTGGGAGCTGACAGAACAAAGACATCTGCCACTATCCTCTGCAGCAGTGGTCCCCAAGTGAAGCTTTGCCTCCTGTGGCCTTCCTTTCCACTGGCATTGTTCCTCCACTCCCCTTGCTCATGAGCTGACTGACTGCAGAGACTCGTCCATTCCCACCACCCTGAGGAAGCCTGATACCATGTGCTGGGGGCTGAGCAGGGGAGAAAGAAGAGCTTTAATGAGAAGGGACCTGGCCAGCCAGGCTGGGATCCACCTTCACGGAATGTAATGTTGAAGGTGAGCCAGGCTGGTCCTGAAGAATGCCAACGGTTTGAGGCAAGATAGGGTCCTCACACGTAGGCTTCTGGGGAAGCAGAGAGCTAGAGCTCTGGCATGGGCATTGTCCACTCAGCCATCCCCGTCATTCTGTTGTGATGAGTGTTCTGAAATAGGGCTGGATGGACACTTCAGACATTTGGATCCTTGGCCACTTAACACAGAGAGGTTGATCCCTTGAAGAGACTGAACTTCTTGGCTTTTGGGCATTACCAGAAAGTAGACTTTCTGACACTCCACTCTTGAGACTGATGGAAACAAGCTACCTCAGTTATAAAAACTGTCATAATAGCTGTCAACCTAGAAATGATCCAAGTGTTTGTCAGTAAGTAACTAGATAAACAATTTATGGTGAATCTACAAATGAAATAGTACTCAGCAATAAAAAGGAATGAATTATATTATTACTATACATATATAAGAGTGTGGATGAATCTCAAAATAATTATGCTACGAAGTCAGACCCAAAAAATGAGTCTAGACTGTATGATGATTCCAGTTTACAATAAAGTTTTAAAAATACAAAGTAACTTATAGGGGCAGAAATCAGATGAATGGTTGGTTATCTGAGAATGGGGCAGTGGGCCAGAGAAGAGTAGGAGCAAGAGATTACAGAGGGACATCAGGAAACTCTTGGAGTGATGTGCATGTACACATGGCTATGTTCATATGTTGAAACTCAAATTATGTATGTTAAATATGTATAGTCAATTATATACTAAAAGATGGCAGTGATGCTGTTTAAAAAATGATATATATGGCACTTAGCACTATACCTAATGTGCAGCCTGTGTTCTGTAAATAGGGGCTATTTTTAGCATTTTCACACTGTGTCTTACTCTTAACTATTTTAATAATAACAGGAGCCAAGGACATGGAGATCCCAGTTCTGCGATGAGTCTGCCATGGACCTAAGTACGAAAAAACTGATCTGTGCAACAGAACTGGAGTCAGCATAGAGATTTGGAAATCGGTTTGGTACCCCCTTCCAACCAAGGGACACTTCCTGGAAAACACCTTAAAATCTCAGTTGATGGAGGGCAGGGGTCAGCGGTGAAAAATTTCTCAAAGTATATTTCTGTTAAGGCCTGCAGTTCCAACAGTACATTTTGGCCTGTTTTCCTGCCTTGTCTAGAGTGAAGAATGTTACAGATCAGTCATTCCTGCTGCTCTCGCCAGAGCCAGCCACTGCGCAGTTAGAGGCGGCCCATCCCTCCGCCAGGCTTCTCGCGGAGTTCCTGCAGCCCTGGGTGCCAGGGCTGCTTTAGGATTGGGATTAAGTCTCCCCCACAGCCCAAGTTTACCTCTGTTGACTTCAACAGGCATTTCTGCAGAAGGAAATCCAATCTCCTCCTTAATCATTTGAAACGTCAGTGTTGGCCTCAGCCGCCCTGCCCTTGCGCGTCTGCAGAACAGGTGGTTGCCTCCGTGGTGAGTCTGAGAGACTCCAGGGAGACTTTCTCGACACGAGACAATTCCCCACTGTACCCCTACACCTTGGCCCACTAGTGACCCATTTTTGGTTAATTTTTAAAAATTACACATATGCCTTGGAGGGATAAATAGTGAGCTGCTTTTCCTTCACATTTTTCTAGAGAGGAAGGAAGGGGTAGGATGGTAATACCGGGTTGTATGGGTAGAACACTGATGAGAGAAACATCTTCTCAAAGAGAAATCTCACTAGCTTTAACTGGTGAGGTCATTGCCTCCCACCCCCTCAAAGGCCTTTACATTTGCATCAGCATAACACAGGGAGGGGGATCCTCTGAGGATCGGGGGTTGAACACTTTAAAAATCTATCATGGCTGGCCCAAAAAAGGGAAATTTTAGCTGCTATTTTAATCAGGTGAAAGCCCATTTGACACTTCACTATTGGACACTTTCTGATTTTCTTGGCCCCTGAATTCTGTTTCCTGGTTACTGGGGAAACAAAAAGATTTTTTTCTCTGATTCTGCATCTGTCCTCTAATTACCCAAGAGCTGTAATGTTTATTTTAGTTTTATACAGAAGAATCCTAAAACTGATCAGAGAGGGGCTAGTTATGAAGACAGGAACCCAAAGTTACCAAGAGTCCTAAGCATAGACTCTCTGGGTCAGGCCAGCCCTTGGCCGGGGAGCCTGCTGGCTCGTTGGGCCCTGATGACAGTGTTGCTTATTCTGCTGGGCCAGGCACCTGCCTCAGGAACGTCACCTACAGCTGTGTGTCATGCCTGGAGTCAGTGCCTGTTCGGATTCTGAGTCTTAAATGATCAGGGGTTGACCTGTCTGTGGGAGGGGCCATGCCATGCAGACCCCTGTCCAGGGCTTCTAGTGCATTCAGGAAGCTGCTGGCAGGATCAGAAGACCTCAGAGGCATAGGGATTTGCATCCACCTCAGAACAACAGAGAAAAAAACCAGAGGTCAGGGAGTCATGGAGGGAAGTGTGTCAAGGAGAGGTGCCCCCTAAGCTCAGGCGAATCAGCTTTTCAATGGATGGCCCCGGAGAAAAGGGTCAAATCTGCAAAATGGAGTTTTATTTGACAACATTCATGAGCAATTATCATATACCAAGCATTATAATAAGCCGTGAGAAAGCATCGCTAAACAGGAAGCAAGAACTTACAGTTCAGTGTGGATGGAGACCTAACTGATTTAAATATCAGACTGTGATGGAGTGCTCTCCCCACCTCCAGGGTCCCCTTCTCCCTCCCAGTAACTGCCCTACCCCTCGCAGCCTTTGCTTTCACGTCGGACAAGATACCTGACGAATTTCTGTTCCTGAAACACAGCCTCCGTACTCTCCCAAGTCCCTTTCTCTCATATGCCCATTTCTTCAATACCTTCAAATACATATTTGTTAGGAAAATAAAACTTATTGGCCCATCACTCACAGATTCTGCATTACCTTTTTTCAAAAGCATTTGCTTTTCAAAAGAGGGTAAAACAAACAAACAAGCACAGAAATCATAGAAACAGAGACCAAAGGAATGGTTCCCAGAGGGGTGGAGGGTGAGTAAAAATGGTGAAGGGAATTATGATCAGTAATATTGGGAT
>PVIA01010082.1:0-54761 GCA_004024845.1 Tonatia bakeri
TTTTGAATTCTTGTTTCTTCATTCTTTTCTGTTTGGTTGTTCCTTTCTTCCTTCTGGTCCACTCCATTGATTTGAGTCCCAGTTTTCTTCCCCTCACTATTGGTTTCCTGTGCGTTTTCCTTCATTTCTCTTATCGTAGCCTGCATTTGTTCATCTAATTTATGTCCAAAGTCAACCAATTCTGTGAGCTTCCTGATCACCAGTGCTTTGAACTGTGCATCTGATAGGTTGGCTATCTCTTGGTCACTTAAAAAAATTGGTTCTGGGGCTTTCAAATATGTTTGAGCCATCTTTTTTGTTTTCCTTTGGTTTGGTTGCAGGTGTTACGTGTGGGCGGCGGAGCCTTAGGTGTTCACGGGGCGGGGCACCCCAGTCGCTGGGTTGTGAGGTTGTACGTGGGGGCGGGGTCTGAGAGGGAACAATGGCGCCTGCTCCGCTCTCTCTAGGACTTCCGTTCCCTCCACTGCCTCCCACAAGCAAACTGGGCCCTTCGGTGCTGGCTCCCGGGCGGTGGGCTGGTGTACTTTCTCGGACTCTGTGGGTCTCCCCGAGAAGTCTCCTGTGAGGCTGAGAGAGTCTCCCGGCCCCAGTTCCCAGACGGGGCTCTTAAGCTTTGAAACGTGGCGGCGCTGCCCGTTTTCGCTGCCCTTTTTCGCTTAGTTTGTGTGCAAACGTGTGGCTACGGACAGCCAGCCACCTTGCGTCCCTCACTGGGTCTGCCAGTCGCCTCCGTGCCCAGCGTCCGCCACCGGTCCGTCCGCTGCCGTCTGCGCCCTGCGAGCCTGCCAGCCAGCGTTTCTTCCCGCCGGGACCCCTCGACCCCTGTCCGCAGGCCTCCGAGTCCGCCGCTCCTTACCGGTCTGGATGGACTGGAGCCTGACTTCTGTTCAATTGATTTCTCTCTGTTCTGGTTGTTTCTTGCTCCTCAATTTTTGTTGTCTTTAGTTTTGGTTGCGCAAGGAGGCACAATGCAACTACCTATGCCTCCATCTTGGCCGGAACTCTGCACTTACTTTTTTTAAAAAGAATTTGTTTATTAATTTTTAGAGAGAGGGAAAGGGAGGGATGAAGAGAAGGAGAGAAACATCAGTGTGTGGTTGTCTCTCATGTGGCCCCTACCAGGGACCCGGCCTGCAACCCAGGCATGTGCCCTGACTGGGAATTGAACTGGCGACCCTTTGGTTCGCAGCCCATGCTCAATCCACTGAGCTACACCAGCCAGGGCTGTACTTACTTTTAATAAATTTAAATTTAAATAGCCACACAACTGGAAGCTATTGAACTGAACTGAATGTGATTCTAGAATGTGCATATTATCTTAAATTTTGAGAAAGATGATATTAAGCATTAAGATAAATTTACTAACCAAAAATATTAACAAAGTACATCTCAACCATTTTTAAAATGTAGTTAAGCTGTTTGCCAGCTACCAAATCATGTAACAAAAACCAATAGCTCTCCTAAATAGGAAGAAGAAATTAACTTGAAAACATGAAGTAAAATTACACTGATAATGAAACACAAACATTAAAATTCTTGGAAATAAACTCAACGAGGAACTTTGGAACCTGGGTGAAGAAAAGCACTGACCCCGGAGCACAAAGGGAGACCTCGGCAAACAGAGGTCAGCCATGCGCTGAGCGCGAACCAGCCACGACTCAGCGGACTCAGCGCTGTCCACCCGCGAGCCCGCTGGAGCCGAGGCGCCGGGCGGGCGGCGGGCGGCTCTGACGCTGGTCAGAATGAGAGGGGCCGGGAGAGCTCCCGCACTCAGCGTGGGAGGGAGGCCGCCCCGCCCAGCCGGGGGCCCTGGGGCCCGCAGGCGTGAGCGCGGCCAGTCCGGGCGGGGTCCCTGGCGTGTGGACTGCTGATGCGCCATAAAGGGACCTTTCCAATCGGTGGGGAAAGTGCACTGCTCTGTGGGACAGCCGGCAGCCACTGGTGCCTTCTCCCGTCTGCACACCCAGCAAGTTCCAGGCAGATTAAATGTGTAGAAGTCAGTAAACAATTGTCAGGACAACCTGAGTGTTACTCGTGGTTAGAAGTAGCGTAAGCCTCTCTCAGGTTTCGCACAGAGCCCAGAAACTACAACGAGAAGACAGACACACTTAACTACAAAAACACTTTATGAAACAAAAGCCAAAAGGCAATCTTGGGGGAAATATTTGCAACACTTCCATATAATAATTTTCCTTAAAAAGCTATAAATTCCCTAATACAGAATTTTAATGTAAAAATTTGGACCCAAGAAAAAATATGGACAAAGGACATGAAAATAATTCCTACAAAAAAGTGGAATACTGATCTGCTGTAAAACTGAAGTGAGAACTAAAATGACGCGACCACTGCTCACTGTCGGGACGGGCAAGGGTCCAGAGGGGGGACACACATGTCCTTGCCCACACGCGGCACGGCCGCCTGTCGCCCCGCTCCCGGAGTTCGGTGTGGCACACCGCTGTGCCGGCCCTCGGACTAATCCTTCTGTTGCCAACAGCTGGGAGCACAAAACCACCATTTTTTGGTTCACAGTCCAGCGCTCAATCCACTGAGCCACACCAGCCGGGGCTTCTACCCCAAAATACTATTTTTTAAATGAAAAAAGTTGAGTAACAGAGCCCACTAATTGTCTTTGCTAATTGTCTTAACAAAGCATGCAATAATTATTACTTTTAATAACACTTTTAAAGACTAGACGGCTACATAAATGGTAAGTGATGGTACGGTATGAAATGAGCGGCAAACCTAAGAATTACAAATTTCCATGGTGTTCGAACGACTTAGAGATCACCACGGTTTCAAGCGGAGCCGCCACTCCCTCCCGCGCCAGGCTGTCCGGGGGCGCCCCCGCCCCCCCCCCCGTGAAGCGGCTCCCCAAGCCTCCCGCAGCCTCACCCGGACTGCTTTCAGGCCACTGGACACTTTGTTTTCTTCCACAGCGGCAACGACCTCCTGCCCCACGTTCAGCAGCGCCTTGCCGGCCACGGCCTCATTGGAGAAGTATATCAGGTCGTCGATCATGCCGTAGTCGCTGCAGTACCTCGTCACCACACCCCGCACGGTTTTCACCGTGGAGTCACCTAGGCGGGTAAACAGAGGGGTCACACTGACCACCCGAGTGAGCCCGCCCCGAGTATGGGGCAGCCAGGCGGCGGGGGGACCCTCCCGGGCAGGGTTCCGAAGGCCAGGTGTCGGAGCAGGCTGCCCGCAGCTGCGACTCCAGCGCTCCCCGCCGCCACGCGCACACCCAGGCCGGGCCCCTGGCCACACGGTGCCTGCTCCACCTGAGAGAGACCCGAGAGCTGTCCAAGGGACAGGACCGGGAGCAGGTCAGGGCGCAGCCGAACTGTCCACGGCGCTGTCGCATCTGGGGAGCTGTTACTACTGTTTTCTCTCGTCATCGAGGCGGCCGTGGCAGCGCGGGGAGGTTCTGCATCACTAAAGGAGGCAACGCAGGCGACTCCGGGTTTGGGGAGCAAACCGGCCTGCGAGCAGGGCATGCCCCTGCGACTCAGTGACCCTCTCCACCCAGGCCCGAGAACACTGCTGCAGCCGGCGTCCTGAGTCCTCACTGCACCTGCTCCGCCGCCCCCCGCCACAGGCGACACCTGAGGCACACCTGAGGCACACCTGAGGCGTGGGGGTGACGTCCGGCCCCGCCGCCCTCCTGGAGTGGAACCCTAGCTCGGGCCGCCTCTTCAAGCCCGCACCGCACAGAGGGCCAGACGGAGAAAGCCGATCACGGGCCCAGTGTGCTCCTCTTGGGGAGGCCAGAGAACAGGGCCTGGCTGCAGCTCTCACCGGGACAAGGATGCAGCGGAGCCCGCTCCCCACCTGTGCCTGCCCCAACCCCACTGCAAGCTGGCACTGCCCCAGGCGCACCTTCCCGGGGCTCGAGCCCCGGCGGCCGGACCTCCTCCTCCGGCCCATCCGCCTTCCTCCAGAAGAAGGCCACCAGCTTGGCTGCGAGGCGCAGCATTGCCCCGCCACCGCCTGCTCCACGACGCGTCCTGCAGCCGGAGGCTCCTGCACGTGCCCACGTTGCTTCCGCAGCCAATAGGGTGATCGTGCCCGCGCCTGCGCCTTGCTTTGTGGAGCTTGACCAATTGGGTTGCCGTGCTGACGCCTGCGCCAGCAGCCCTTTGACCTTGGCCAATGGGGTTGCCCCTTCTGTGCCTGCCACTGCGCCCAGTGGGGTTTGACCAATGGGGATCGCAGGGCCCACGCCTGTGCCAAGTCCCGTCGATATTGGCCAATGAGGCCTGCGTGCCCCCTGTGACCGTTAGCAGTCTGTGGTTGGCCGTTGGCGACCGTTAGCGCGCTAGCCGGGGAGGCGCGGTGACTTGTGGGAGTGATGCCACGGCCCGGGCGAGGCTCGTGCGGGTGGGCGGGGCTCTGTGCGGGTGGGCGGGGCTCTGTGCGGGTGGGCGGGGCCTCGCGCTGGTGGACCCTCCTGGCCTCTACCCTCCAGAAGCCAATAGAGAGAAGATAGCTGACATACACAAATGAATAAACTTATTGGTGCAAATGAAAACTGTGTCTTTTATTTTATGGAGAAAAGTAAGCAGGCTTTTTCTTGCCCACCCAGTCTTTGCTGAGTGGAGGCCTGAATGTGGAAGCCGGGGGAAGACCTCAGGGCGGGAGCGGGAGGCCGGCCGCTGCGGGGAGTTGGTTTGGAGACTTGAGAGAACGGGCTTGTTCCCGAAACTGGTGCTGCCAGAAGCGAGGAAGCGCTTCCCAAGTGGCTCTGCAGGCTCGAGGCGTCTGTGCCACGATCCCTCATTCAAGGCAACTTGTTTGTATTTCTTAGTAGAAAACAACTTTGGAAAAGCTCAGAGGCGGTGAAATCTGCTGGACGTTTTCCTCCCAGCAAAGAGAAACGCAGAGATGGGTCTAGAGGGTGTGTGCTGAGTGAAGTAAGTCGGAGAAAGACAAGTACTCAGTGTGATCTCGCTGCTGCGTGGGATCTAAAGACCAAAACATACGAGCAAACGAAACAGACAGACTCCCAGACACCGAGGACAGACTGACGGCCGCCGGAGGGGCGGTTGGAGGCTGCGTGGGAAAGGGGGGGGCTGAGAAGTACACATCCGTGGCTACAGAATAGTCAGGGGATGCAAGGCCCAGCACAGGGAGTAAATACCGTCGGTAACATTGTAAAGACTGTGTGTGGTGCTAGCTGGGTACTGGAAATATCGGGGGCCCTTTGTAAATCACAGAACTGCACACGGGAAACTCGATTAGAGGAAGAAATGCAGAAGGCTCGATCCAGTCGGACTGACTCCTGCCACCTCTGCTTATGGCTTTAAAAGGCAGTTGATAAAGACGTTTGGGAGGCTTTGCACCCCTTCCTTCCTTCCTTCACAGGTTACCATGTGTGAACAGTGACCCTCCTTGCTGGGCTGAAAAGGTAAGACTGCACGACGTCCCACGAGTGGAAACGGACGTCTCTGCTCAGACGGCACGGAGGTTTGTGCTGGAGGAGCCGGCTCCCGGAATGCCCGAGTTCCGGCCGTGTGCACAGACTCTCACTGCGCCTGTCGGCGTGCCAGCGTGTCCGGGTGACATACGCCCCTGGCCTCTTTTTCTGCCTAGTGAGCAGAAGTAAAGGGCGCCAGGGAGCTGGGGGGGGGACTGCTGGTGGGACCACAGACCAGAGTCCCGGGCAGGTCTGGGCGCCCAGCCGGGCTGAGGGCAGGTGTGAGTGTGCTGTCCTGCGGGAGCTTTCCTCACGAGGTCACGGGGGATGGGAAAAGGCTGCTTGAAAGGACATATAATGAAGCCTTTGAATAAAAAGTTATGCCTCCAAACAGCACCGGCCTCCTCCTGCAGGACTGTGCGGGGGCTTCACCCAGGCACACTTCTTCTGAGGAGCCTGTCCCCGTGCCCCACGACCTGTCTGCCCGCCCTGAGTGGGACCCCGCTGTTTCCTGGTGGAGTCAAGACAGGGCCGGCAAGGCTCCGTGCCAGCGGTTACACGGTTACACAACCATCGCGAACTTTCCAGGGTCCCGCTTCATCTCATTGACATTCAGGACGAGGTCCTCCTGCTCCTGGCCTAAGTGCAGCTTTGCCGGGCTTTTGTTCCTTCGTGAATAGTTGTTGCTGGAGGCCCCGGGCAGCAGTGAGCCCGTCACCCGGAGACCAGCGCCGCCCCAGGAGCAGCCGGGCGGTGAGCACCAACGGACAGACGGACGGACAGGGCCTGACACTGGTTCTCTTACCACCTTGAACGGGTGAAGGCCTTGGAGGAGCCAGCGCCTCCTGGGAAGCGGGGGCTGAAAGGCTTGCGGGCTGCTCAGCGGGCACCCAAAGCCTGGCACCCCACCCTGAATGTAGACGGGCAGGTAGGTTTTGCTGAGAAAGTGGTTTTAGTCACTTATCGAGTGAAGCTCTTGTTTTCTTCCTCAAACTCGCAGCCCTTCGTTTCAAACTTCTTTCACTGAAAACAACTTAGTTTAGCTGGAGCGTTCTCAGAGTGCTCCGAAGCAGCAGAGGTGACTGACGCAGAGTCCCAGGCACAGCCGCCGTGGGCACTGAGCTCAGCGTCCGCCCCAGCGCCATGGCGCGGGAGGAGTCGTGCAGGGAGGAGCCCAGCTACGACCGGATGGCCACCCTGGAGCGGGGACGGCCCGACGTGGGGAGCTACACAGACGCCAAGCCCGGCGACCTGCAGCTGTCCTCCAGGCTGCCCCCCTGCTTCAGTCACAAGACATGGATCTTCTCCGTGCTGATGGGGGTGAGTAGCTGTGCCAGGGCCACGGGGTCATCGCCCCCAGGAGGTGTCCCCGGTCGGTGTTGCTCCCAGGCCCGGTGGGACGGAGCAGCTCCCTCACTCTGCTCCGTGGGGCTCAGTGGGGCTGTGCTGCATGAATCGAATCCCTGCCGTTGGTTCGCTGGCATTCACGGCTCCAGCCCTAGGCTTCTTTCTGGGCTCGGGCTGCTCTGCGTCCTGCCACGGTGGGGACAGCCCGGGATCCACCTGCCCATCCACAGTGTCATGCATGGTGTGGGGGCGACCTCCACTACTCTTAACCTCTGGGGAGGTCTGGAGTCACCCTGCACAGGGGGGAGGAACCTTCCGTAGTGTGATGGTGGGGCAGTGTCGCAGGGTAGGGGGCCAGACCATGGAGTCAGAGCAGGCCCAGGGACTAGGGAACAGGGCCAGCAGGGAGCTGGGGGTCAGGCCTCGGGGGATCAAACACTGGAGGAGACTTGCCAGGGGTCCTGGGACAGTCACCTCTAGACACACTTGAATAGGTAGGAGACGACTGAAAGCGTTAGTTTGGCCTGCATGAGCACAGTTACTTGGGGACTCCAGGGCTCCCCGCCACCCTGGCTAAGAGCCCAGAACCCAGGCCGGGACTTTGCTACTCACCCCAGGCTCCTGGGATCCAGCACCACCATCATAGTGGGACACGCAAGGCCCCCTGCCCAGACCCCGGGTCTGATCCCCAGCCACCCTGCGACCTTGCCCTCTGCAGTGAGCTTCCATCTCCCGGCCCTGAGCCGGACAGGGCTTCGTGCCTGGACCTGGGTGTGTGGATCCTAAGGCCCAGAAATCGCACATGTTGGGGCGAGGGTGTTTTCTGGGGAGAGGCGCCGTTTCTTGCCTTATTTTTTTCTTCAAATAAATGGTGAAGCCCATAGCCTGACACTGGAGAGAGGGTGGGCCGCAGCGGTGTTTTGTGTGGGAGTCAGGCCCGGCGGGATCCAGGTGTGATGCTGGTGCGTGCAGACAACTGTGCTCCGTGGTGTTCCAATGTGCGGTGCTGTCACCTGAACTTGCCTCTGTGTTGCAGGGCTGCCTGCTTGTGACCTCGGGCTTCTCGCTGTACCTGGGAAATGTGTTCCCTTCCGAGATGGATTACCTGCGCTGTGCTGCGGGATCAGTAAGCGGTGTCATTGGTTCCGTCTCTGGCACGAAGTTTGCAGATGTGCTTTTGGGTTTGTGCTCTGGGAGTGATGTGTTGCTGTCCCTTGCCGCTCGTTCAGAGCCTCTTCACGGGGCTGCAGCTTTGGTGGGGTCGATGACCTCTGAAGCCGCCGATGAAGCAAGTCTGAGCCACTCCACAGATGCTGGGCTAGAAATGGTGCACTGGTCTCCAGCCTCAGAGGCTTCGGGTTCCAGGACATGGGGCTGCACCCCGCACTCCCACAGCCTGTGCTCTGCCTGTGGGAACCACTGGTCATCCCAGGACACATCCCGGGTCTCATGGGGGGCTCTCGCCTGCCTGCTCCCCAGCTCTGGCTCCGTTACCATCCCCGAATGTCTGAAAACACAGACACGAGCTCCCCTCAAACCATGCCCCTTAGAACAAAACTCCTTGGAACAACTCATCCCGCCCTCGCTGTTCTCTCCACGGGGGTGTCCAACTGGCAGCCCGCAGTCTGAGTGCAGCCCAGGACGGCTGTGAATGCGGCCCAACACAGGCTAGAAAACTTAGTTAACACATGATGAGATTGTTTAGTGATTACAGTGCACAGTGCGTTTGATGTGTGGCCCAAGACAATTCTTCTTCCAGTGTGGTACAGAAATGCCAAAAGTTTGGACAGCCCTGAAGCTTGTAGGTGACCCTTGGTCCTCACCACTGGAGCAGCCCTCGTTGGGGCCACAGTGACCTGACCTCTGACCCTGGTGGCGCCGGGGGCAACGCCCAGCTAGGCTGAGGGTCCCAGCGAAATTCTCGGCAGTGCCCTGCACCCTCAGGCGACAGGCTGGAGAGACAGGTCCCCATGGGGTCCCCAGGGCTCCCCCTCAGCCCTTGGTGGCCTCGCCCCACCCCCAATCCAACCACTGCTATGTGTCCCCCTCAGCTCATGCTGCCAAAACTGGGGTCTGCAGGGTCTGTCACCCACAAGAGCAGCACCTGGTGTAGCCCCTGCTCACCCCTCTCTGTCCACCTCCCCACCTTCCAGCACCCCCTTGTCCTTTGCTTCCACGGGGTCGACATGGGCCCCCGACAAGAACCTCCTGAGGCTCTGGACTCCAGGCCAGTTCCGCTTTCTCCCCACGGTGTGATTTCTCAAGCAGAGACTGAGCTTGGTTGGTCCCGAGTCACAGGAAGCTGCAGCCCAGCTTCCGAGTGTGTGCACCTAGAAGACCGCTCATCAGCCAATGTCGTCATCTCATCAGAAATGCTGAGCCTTTCTCCAGAACAAATTACTCTGACAGACCTGAGGGCAAAACCCCGTCTAGTGGACCAGCAACACTGGTCCTGCGGCGCCCTGGGCTGCTGGGGGACTGAGCTTCAAGGGTGTGTGGAGGCCGACCTCCGCCCACCAAGCTCCGCTCTCTTTCCAGTGTGTGCCCGCGGCCATCGTGAGCTTTGCTGTCTCCAGGAGGAACGTCAGCGTGGTGAGTCCAGCCTCCGGCCCGGTCTCTGTGCCCTGGGGGCAGCCGCACTGCCCACTGGCTGTGGAAGAGACCCCAGGCCCTGTGGGGCTGACAGGCACACGTGTGTGCAGGAGAGCACCCGTGTGCGCAAACGTGTGTGTGCATGTGCGTGCACGTGTGCTCACACCTCTCTGTGTGCTTGTGTGTGTGTTCACATGTGCGTGTGCACCTCTGTGTACGTGTGCATGCACACACTTGTGCACGGGTGGAGTGAACCTCCACCTCCCTCAGCACCCGGTGCCCCACTGTAGGTTTCCTGTGCCATCTCTCCCTCTGTCCCCAGGTGCTGGCGGGGCACCCGCCCTGGCTAATGCTGACATGTCACCGTCTCCAGGGTTTTTAATTAGTGACCTGGATTTAGGTCACTGCTGCCTTCATGCTGTAGTGACGCAGAGGAGAGGAAAACGCCTCCCGTCTTCTCTGCAGATCCCCAGTTTCCAGATGCTGTTCGTGTCCACGTTTGCCGTCACCACCACGTGCCTGATCTGGTTCGGCTGCAAACTGGTCCTGAACCCATCGGCAATAGACGTGAGTCCCGGGCCCGCGTGGGTGCCACGCCAGCGCCTGCTGTGGGGGGGTGTGGTTGGCGTCGCCGAGCACCGTCTGTGGGTTGGGCACCTGTCAGTGTGCGTCATGGCTCTTGAGCCTGACAAGTTGGAGGATTTTATTTATGCTCCTGAAGAACAGAATTCTCTTAACTTCTTCATTGATGCCAGTGCATGGATTTATCGATAAAATGTTAATGCCTCTTTCGAGACAGTTGTTGAAAATCGACAGGAACAGCGCTCACGTCGGCAGCACGTACACTAAAAATTGGAACAGTACAGAGGTTAGCACGGCCCTTGAGCAGGAATGACACGCGAATTCGTGGAGCGTTCCACATTTAAAAAAAAGAACTAACAGGAACACAGCCACACGTGTCATCACGTCTGCGATGCCGTGGGTGGTGAGGTGCACCTCTAAGAAAAGGGAAGAGCCAGTCTTTCTCATCCCAGAGCGGAGACGCGATCTCGTGAAAATGAAGACCCGATCGACGGTTCCTCACAGACAGCCTGCTCCGGCAGGATGCTGAGCCGCCTTCGCTAGACCAGGGAGACGGCGGGTGGCTCTGAGGGAGGCGGAGCCAGGTCAGTGAGGCACAAAAAATGGACAGGTGCTCGCGGGTCCGAGAGGGATGCCCACGCCATTGTCTGCAGAAGAGACGGTTTGCTACTTACATGACCCTGGGTTTGCTACGGGCTGGCACCCAGGTTGCCGGGCGTGCATGCCGGGATAAAAGAACTGTCTGTGCTAGCAACAGGAAAGTGTGAAAATGTAGTTTAAGCGCAGATACATGTTAGGGAAATAATCACAGAAAGTTCCTGGGGATACATGTAACGAAAGTGTGCGGGACCATCCCAGAGAAAACACCAAGGACTTGCCCAGGATGCTAGTGCTTCTTCATGAAGGAAATCCTTACCGTGTGGATGTGGGCCCTGAGTAAAAGCATCTGCCACATCTGGCCGGCTGGGGCCAGGGATGGGGTGCCCCTTGAAGAACGGGTAGGGGGACTGGACCCTGCGGCCCGGAGCTGTCACACTGCCGTCCCAATGAGACACATGCGCACAGCAGCCCTGCCCCCGGCCTTCCCACGGCCATGAAGACCGAGCCCCAAAGCAGACCCAGCGGGCTGATGCACAGCCAGGAGGGGCACAGGCGCACATGCCGTGAGGAAGGGACCTGAATCCTCCCGGGTGGAAGGCCCGTCCCAGACCCCTGCTTAGAGCCACACGGGAGTCAAGGGCACCAGGAGAGGGCTGCAGACCCTGCCCAAGGAGGATGCTGTGCAGGTAGCAGAGCGATGAGCAGCCTGGGGAGTTATCGGAGGAGGCAAATTCAAACCACAGGGAGAGGCCACTCCCGACAGTGGAAGAAGCCCCAGGGCGCTAGCCTCCAGTCCCGCGGCTCCGAGGCTTGGAAGTGTCTGGGTTTTGTAGTGTGTTCTGAAGAAGCGCAGGCACGGTGACGCCGTGTGCACGACCCCACGGCGCACACCCTGGAGAAGGGCTTGCAGGTGTGACCAGGAAGGGTGGTCCTCACAGAACGTCCTCCGGAGCAAACACCCCAGACCAAGGCAGTGTCCAGTGTCCCCTGTCTACAGCAGTCGCATCACCGCTCCCCACCCTGCCCGGGGTCACAGAACAGGTAGATAACTTGAGAGGAGCGCCTGACACCTGCTGTACAGCCTTCTAGAGTGGCCGGTGGACCAGCCAGGTCAGCCTCACCTAGAGCTCGTCCGGTAGACGCCCCCCACCCCCTCCCGCCTCCAC
The DNA here is from genome assembly GCA_004024845.1 of Tonatia bakeri. NCBI lineage: Eukaryota > Metazoa > Chordata > Mammalia > Chiroptera > Phyllostomidae > Tonatia > Tonatia bakeri. The sequence continues at coordinate 11,704 of PVIA01010082.1, forward strand.
CAGGCCACTGCGCCCAAGTCCGCAGTTAGTATTTCTCAGGTGCCTGCTGCCACGTGGGAGCCTGAGCCTTGTACTGAGGACATGCGACTGGGAACCTGGAACCACACACATGCCAGAATCTCAGGACCACGATGGCGGAACCAGTGACTCCCTGGGCTCAGACTTGAAGAAGCAGAGCTTTGCAGCGGCAGCTGCCCAGGGACCTCCCACCAACCTGTGGTCGGCGAGCAGCGGTGATGGAGGAGTCCCCGGGATCCTGTCTCAACCAATAGGAATGAGGCTTCTCCCGCCCAATCAGAGCTGTGGAGCTCCAACCAATCAGAGCAGCTCTAGTCTGACCAATCAGAAACCAGGGGCGGGGACGTCCACCAGAGGTTGGGGCCGAGCGTCAGCCTGGGGCCGGGCGTGCCACTGCGCTGTGACCCTGCGGAGGGAGCTGCTCGCAGTCGTGACGTTTTCACGATTGAACAGTTGTGCACTTCTTCACGGCACTCCAAGTTGATGAATCTTCTCGGGGTTGAACTGACGCCACTGACCGTCGGTTGAAGCGTACGTTCTAGCTCACCTGTAGTGGAGGTGGCTGCACCTGCTTTTAGAAAGAGGATCAACCTCTGGCTCAGATAGCGCCGCTGCCCTGGGTCAGTCTGTTCCCGGCTGCCCCGCTCTTGCAGCGGCTTTGTAGTCCGCCTTCTGTCTCCTGGGAGAGTGCCCCGCCCCTTCCCTCATCCTCAAAGTTGTCCTCTCTTCCTTCAGATGTATTTTAGAACGAGCTGATTGAGTTCCTTAAAAAGTTGTAGCCGGAACCGCATTATGATCATTTTAAGTGTGCAGAATAATTTTATGAGAATCAGCATCTTTGTTACACTGTCCCGTCTGAGCATGTGGTTGCCGCTCCCCTTCCTCAGACCACCCGGGGTGTCCTTCATGAGGTTTTAACGCTCCTTGCTCCTTGTTAAGTAGTCTCTGACTGCTACCATGAGGGGCATATCATTTTTTAATTATATTTTTAGATTGATTATTGCTGGTACGGAGGGGTGCTATTGATTAAAAAGTTTTTGCAACACTTTAAGACTCAATAGAATTTGCACAAACAGTACAGAGCTCAAACTTACGGATGAATCCCATTTGGTTTGAAGTGTGGGTTTCACTGTTGTTCAGGTGTGGTGAGGCTGCAGAGCAAGGGACACCAGCCAAGGGGGGCACACACAGGAGGCCGGTGTGGGTGGGGAGGGAGCAGGGACGGAGGCCACAGGAGCCTTCGCTGGGGCTTCCCGGGGAGGAGCAGGCGGGGCAGCAGGCTGAGGGTGGGCTGTGTGAACAACGTCGGGGCTCGGGCACAGGGGCTGCTCCTGGTGGCCGAGTCCCTGGCCCAGGTGCTGAGGGCAGGTTCAGGGTGGCCCCCAGGAGGAACCCCACAGAGAGAGGGTGGGGCCAGCTCTGGACTGGCCAGCGTGCACACAGTGAAACACACATTTTTTAGTGTGTAACTCCATGAATAAGCAATTGATGTTAAATCGACATCTTAAGAAAATTTTTTATGTTAGCTTTTTTTTTTTAAGATTTTATTTATTTAGTTTTAGAGAGAAAAGGGAGGGAGAAAGAGAGAGAAACATCCACGTGCGGTTGCTGGGGGCCGTGGCCTGCAACCCAGGCATGTGCCCTGACTGGGAATCGAACCTGTGATGCTTTGGTTCACAGCCCGAGCTCAATCCACTGAGCTAAGCTACGCCAGCCAGGGCTAAATTGACATCTTTAGTGCATTATTACTTGTTAGTGTTCACAAGGACCTAGATTCATGTGACTGCCAACAGGGTCAGGATGGGAAGTGGTGCCCCCACAGCCCGGGGGTCCTAGGCCTTGGGCGCTAGGGCCACAGTCCACGTGCACAGGTTTGGGGGTGAGTGTGGGTTTTCTTCCCTTCAGGGGGGCCAGGTGCAGCCCTCCGCCTAGGAGTGGTGAAAAAACAGGCATGCGGGGGCACCTACCCCAGGACCCCAAGCGCTGCCCAAGTGAGGGGGCGCCAAGGCCCGGCTGTGGGACCGTCTGCAGTGACTGAGGGAAGGAAGAGGTCCCACAGGCCGTGCTGTCCTTTGGCAGATAAACTTCAACCTGGTCCTGCTGCTGCTGCTGGAGCTGCTCATGGCGGCCACGGTGATCGTCTCCGCGAGGTCCAGCGAGGCGCCGGGCAGGCTCAAGGTAGGGGTGTTGAGTGTGGGTGGGGCCTGCGGGGCCATGTTCCCTCCGTGCAGGGCAGCCCCCCAGAATGCTCGCCGCCTGGGGGGCCGGGTTCCACCACTGCCCAGCAGTGCCTCAGAGAGACCAGTCTGCTGAAAGACGGATGCATATTTGAGCTTCTGCACTTGAGCCTGGCAGCCACCCGGGACCTCTAGCTGCTCATGTTTGGGGACATCGCCGGGTGGCGGCTCCGCCGAGCCTGGGGGGCCACCATGTCATTTCTTTCCAGGGTTCCGTCTCTGACAGCAGCAACACACTGTATGAAGCGACTTTCCCTGTGCGGGTCCTGAAATCCTACTCAGTAAGGAAACTTCCCTTTCTCTCCCTTGTTATTTTATTTCGCTCGGGGATGGGGACGGCCCAGGCCGGATTAAACCACCCGCTCCCTTTTGGAGATGGCTGGGCTGTGGCTGCCTGGATGGGGCATGTGCTTCTGTCTGTGAGGGACGACGCTCCTGTCACGTTGCTGGGACAAGCCCCTCATCTCAGGGGCTGCCAACAGCCTTTTAGGGCAGCCTGTTCCCCAGGCAGAGACGGGTGCCGACGGGGATGCAGGCTGGACGCAGGTGCAGGTCTGACTGAGGCAGCGCAGCCGGTCCCGGTGGACGCCTGCTGTCCCCGGGAGCCCTGAAGCGTGTCTCTGTCCTGCTCAGAAGTGCCCTGGTTTCCAGGATGAGTTACGTGGCCACCCTCTCCTTTTTTTTTAAGTTCACTTGTCCTACGACTGAAAGTTACTCACCCCCATCCTGAGCTGGCGGCACCAGCTCCTCCTCGTAGGTCTGCAGGTTTTCGCTGAGGGGTTTTGGGGTCTGTGTTTTCATTTACACACACACCTGTGTGGTGTCGCGTCCCGGTGAATTTCTCTTTTTCAACATCACATAGCAGCGCTGTCTTCAGAAGGCTGTCGGCACAGTCTGTCCTGGCTGCTCTGAAGCAGGGAGGTTGTCTCTGGTCACCACCCGCCCGTGCACCTCTCTGCTGCTCTCTGTGCTGCGTTGCCCCTGCGAACAGCGGCCGCTGTCCTCTCAGTGGCCTTCCAGCCCGTTCCCGTCGGGCTCGGGAGCTGTTGGAGCCACAGGCGTGTGTTCACCACCGCTGTCTGTCTGGGCCGCTTCCCGTTTGCCTCTGAATTGGCGGGAGCGGCCTCCTTTTCCCGCCGACGTCGGGCTGGAAGGGACTCGTCCTCCGTGCTTTTGGAGGTCATCCTCCAGCTTTCGACGAGGCGTGCTCACCCTCGGCCCAAGCTCTCTGCGCCTCCCCACCCTGCCTGCCTGTCAGGGACGCTCCAGCAGCTGGTCCCCATCCCCTGGTGAAGCTGCCTCCACGCTCTGCCCCGCAGGTCATCGAGGTGATCGCCGGTGTCTCTGCAGTCCTGGGCGGGGTCATCGCTCTGAACGTGGATGATGCCGTCTCGAGCACGCACCTCCCGGTGACCTTCTTTTGGATCTTAGTGGCTGTGAGTGCGGCTGGCAGGGCCCGTCTGTCTGCAGGGAGGACCAGCTGCCCTCGCTGGGGCCGGCCTGGCTGGCTGCTGGGCTCTGTCTGGGTGGCGCTGGCAGGAAGGCCACAGGGGCAGAAGCGGGTGGGCATGTGGGCACCGGCCTCCGTCGGAGGCACTGGGGCGTCCATAGCCCCGCAGGTCAGTGTGGCAGCTGCTTTTCATTGTAACAGCTTTTGTTATTTTACAGTTTTTGTGTTATTTTTGCATAAAAATACTTGTTTTATATAAGTTCATAATCTCTAACACAGTTTCATAACCTAATACCTATTTCAGAAAATACATTTACTGTACGCCATTGTTTTACGTTAAATACTACCAGAGTAAACGCTCCACGCAGCAGCTGGCACCTGGTGAGAGCTTAATACGTGGTCCAGCCAGCATGGCCGGCGTGGTTGCTGGGGCACTGGGGCGCGGTGCCTCCTGGGCTCCTGGTCTGGTCACCGAGGAACCGAGGCCGCACTTGGGTGGCGTGCGCCCAGAGGTGTTTGTCCAGGGCAGAGAGTGAGGCCGAGGTCTCACTGCAGAGCTGAGCTTGGCCGCTGCCTGGATCCCGAACCTGGAGCCACCTGCCTGTGACCCGTCAGGGCGGCTGGAGGCCGAGCACCGCCCATGCGGGGCCTGGGACCCCCGAGGACCCTGCTGACATCCATGCGGCCTGCACCGGCTGGTTCAGCAGACCCAACCACCCGCCACGCCCCCGGCCTGGGACAGTGTCCCCGCTGAGAGCAGATGTGGGGAGACGCTGGCAGTGGGGCGCACCCGGAGGCTCACCCGGAAGTGGCGCTCAGTTGTCCCCTCCTGGCCATGAGGCGGCGCCCGTCACTCCAGAGGGTGCCCCTGGGAGTCTGACTCGTCGGCCTGTCACCTCTGAAGTCTTCCTTTTGTCTTTCCTCTCAGTGTTTTCCCAGCGCCATTGCCAGTCACGTGACAGCAGAGTGTCCCAGCAGGTGTCTGGTAGGTGGCACCCTCGCCGCAGGGTCCCGAGGCCTGCTGCCTGGTGTCTGCCCCGTGGGAGCCAGGACGCCTGGCCTCCGGGCTGCCCAGGGCTGGGCTGCCAGGGGCGGAGTCCTCGGCGGGAGGAGCCCTCGGCGGGAGGAGCCCCTCTCCCTCTGACCTGCATCTGCCAGGCCCGGTCGTGGGACGGGACTGGCGCCGACTCCGGCCCGAGTGCTGGGTGCCGGTGTGGGACACGGCCTTGACGCATGGACGCGTGTGGCTTCTCTGTGCAACCTGGGGACAGGGTGCCAAGCAGGCGGTGGGCAGCGGTTTCCCGGCACCACAGACTGTTGTGCCGACGTTGAGGGAACTCGGGGTTCCCAGTGCATGGGAGGGGGCAGTGGGCCGACTGGGGCAGCCCCTCAGCATCAGGCGGGCAGGGGTGCGGCAGGCTAAAGCCGGGACAGGGACACCGCGGCCCTCTGCTCTGCAGGTGGAAGTGCTGATGGCCATCTGCAGCCTCTCGGCGCCGCTGCTGTTCACGGCAGCCGGGTACCTGACCTTCAGCGCCAGGAGGGTCATGGAGGTGTTTGAAGATCACCCACCCGCCCTCAAGGTGCGCGTCTGTCACCCAAAGCCGCCAACACCCGCTCCAAGTGCCTGGGGACTGTCTCCCAGCTGGCATTCCGCGCTCCGTCTGACCGTGCAGGGTGGGGACCCCTGGGGGGTGACGCCCACTGTGCCCCTCGGACCTGGGGCAGGGCAGCTCTGCCCAGGCCCCGCCCCCACAGCTGGTCATCACACTGAGGGGCCCCAGCTGTCCTGTGGTCCCCTGCTGCCCAGTTCACTCACTTCCCTAGAACCGTCCCAAAAACGTGCCTTGGGGCTGAGCCCTGCCCCCGGCAGAGTGTGCGTCTTGCTGTAGGTCACCCCACAGTCCCCCCACCCTCCCCGCTGTGCACTGACGTTTTGGAAGCTGGGTCGGTTGTCTAGGAGATGACCCCACCCGTGACTCTGTTTCCTGTAGTGTCAGTGGGGCGGCCGTCTCGCACTGACTCCAGTGGGGCATGGTCCTCTCACAGGAAGGGGGTGACGGGATGTCCTCCAGGCACCACAGGGATGTCGGTCCAGCACCTTTGCCTGCGGGTTAGCACTGATGGCGGGCCCTGGCCCGGGCCGCTCGCACACTGGGAGGGAAGCTGGTGGCCCGCCCACCTGCACCCCAGCTCGAGTGCGAGCCGGCAGTGGGTGAACGGGTCCACTTGGCTGCAGTGTCGCAGCTGCCATCCTGACAACGGGCCCTGCTCGGGTGGGAGCAGCCCCGCCAGCCTCTCCTTGCAGCCCAGGCTCTCCAGTCCTGCCGTGTGGGGGGTGTTGTGCAGAGAGGCTGAGATCTGGGGACTGGTGGGCTCCTTCCTCCTAGAGCAGCACAGGGTGGGGCAAAGAGGGGTATACAGTTGTAAGCAGAGCATGAAGTAGTTCATTCTTACATTACCCTTGTTTTTTACAGATTTTATTTATTTACTTTCAGAGAGAGTGGAAGGGAGGGAGAAAGAGAGGGATAGAAACATCCATGTGTGGTTGCCTCTCTCATGCCCCCTACTGGGGACCTGGTCCACGACCCAGGCATGTGCCCTGAGACTGGGAATTGAACCGGTGACCCTTTGGTTTGCTGGCTGGCACTCAATCTGCCAAACCACACCAGTCGGAGCTTGTGTTACTGTTTATTAATTACTGCATTATTTTCCATGCACACAACAGTCCATGTGACCCAGGTCACCAGCCAGTCCCCAGGGAGTGGATGGGCCAGCCATGTCGTGACGCCGTGCAAACCTCTCCACAGGGTGCACCGGGTGGCCACGGCGGTGTTCTTGGCTCCCCACTGACCCGTGTGGTTGTTGGGGGCATGGAGCCTCGAACCTGAGCGGTCCATACCGTCCACAGGGCCGGCCAGCCACAGGCCATTGTGGGTGGGGTGGGGGCCTGTTAAGCCCGGAACAGCAGAACTCAGAGCAGAACTGACTCTCTCGACACCACTCGGGCAGAAGGGTTCCCTGAGGCTGCTGAGATCACAACGCAGGGGTCTGTCGCCTGAGTGTCCGGGCCTGGCGCTGCTCCCTGCAAACCTGCTGGCCGCCGGGTCACGGAGTGGGGGTCACGCACAGGGGGCGGGGGCCTGAGAAGCAGCCCCTGGCAGCCCGCCGCTCACGGCCGTCTCCCCGCAGTCCCACGACGTGCTCCTGCTGCTGCTGATGCTGGAGCTGCTGCTGCAGGCCGGCCTGCACACGGGCACCATCATCCAGTGCGCCAGCTTCAAGGTGGCCGGCCCCCAGGAGCGCCCCGCCGCCCAGGTGAGTGGCCTCAGAGCCGATGGCCTCTCTGTCCTCGTGGGGCCCTCCCGGGGCCTGTGCCAGGTGACACCCTCCCCCGCTGACCTCTTTCAAGATCCCCGGACACATCCTGGAGGAGTGAAACATCGAATTTTTTAAATACCAGCTAGGCAAACGCAGACCCATCCTGAAAAAGTATTCGGGGCCGAACGCTTTCAGTTTTGCTCCAGCCCACGTGCCCACGTGCCCACGTGCCCACGTGCCCACGTGCCCACGTGCCCGCGGCCAGAGAAGCCCCTCCCTGGCCCGTGCACACGGCTCCTGGCAGGGGTGCTGCAGGGGCTCTGGGAGGTCATGGCCACCCCTGTGCCAGGCTCAGGCTGCCTGGACCCCTGCCCAGGTCCTACCTCTCGTCCCCACACCTGAGAGGCGGGGGCTCGCCCTCAGGTGCACGATGCCCCAGATGGGGTTCTGCAGGGCTGCCTGGGAGCACTGGACACTCCTCCTGCCCGGCCACCCTCGGGCCCCTGGTGGTCTCACATCCTGCACTCCGCACACCCCGGCACTGTGTCCCCACCAGGCTGCTCCTGGTCCTCCCAGGGGTCCCCGCTCCTGCCCGGGGCCCCATCCTCAGTGACCCTTTCTCCACCAGTCCTGGCGCCGTCCCCTCCACAGTCCTCAGTCCTCAGGCCCACCGTCTCCTTGGGGTTACCTGGCTGGGGTCAGGCTCCCGTGGGGAAGGCTCTGTCCCCCCACCCCCCATGGGCTGTCTGTGAGATGAACTGGGCTCTGGTGCAGACCTAGGGAAGGACTTGGGAGCTGGGCCTGGGAACTGCCTCCCTGTCTCTGAAGGTCTTGAGTCCGTCCCCCCCGGATCACACCCCTGCACTGCTGTCAGAGAGCCCAGGCCAGGCCCAGGCCCCTGCTCTGTGGGGGAGCTGCCCTGCCCCCAGCCCCCAGGGAGGGGCCGGAGGGGCCTGCACTGTGGTGCGTCACTCCCCGTGGGGGAGTATTCATCCAGCACCTACTGTATACAGATGCTGGCTCTGCCAGGTGCCTGCCTCTCAGAGAACCAGCTCAGGAGCAAGTGTGAGTCCTCCGGAGCCCTGGCCGCCGTGGCCACCAGGCCAGTGCCGGCCCCCACCCACAGCTGGTGTGCGGCCCCACAGAGGGCTCCCCCCACCCAGGCTCCGTCCCTGCAGGCCTGGGGTCTCCTTCCGGCCTTCCCAGGCTGGGGGGCTGTCCAGTCAGCGCAGCCACCTGCGCGCACATGGCGGGCCAGCAGAACAGCCTCTGCCTGTCTTGGTCCAGGTGGCCCGGAGCCCCCTGAAGGAGTTCGACAAGGAGAAAGCCTGGAGAGCCGTGGTGGTGCAGATGGCCCAGTGACGGCATGGCCCGCACATGCCTGCACCCAGATGCTAGTACCCCTGAGCTGCTACCTTCTAACCCCTTCCTGCGGTGAGGCCGCCGGCTGCCAGGTGGACTTTCATTTCCAAACAGGCAAATGCTGATCGTTCTGTGCTTGTGGGTCGGTCAGCTCGGTGCCGGGTGGGAAAGGGCCCATGCTACGGCTGGACTCCCGGCGCCGGCCGCGGCAGGTTTCCTGTCCAGTGTGACCTGCTGCCGCTGCCCGCTCCTCCTGCACCTCACCCAGCTCCCGCCTGGGTTTTGTTGAGCACCTGCTGTGTGCAGACAGCTACACACTAGTTCAGCCCACTCGGCGATCCCGTTCTGAGTTCCCAGACTGAGCCCCCGCCCAGCACCGTCTCCTGGAGGAGGGTGGATCTGCGTGCTCTGTCCTGTGTCCAGACACCGAGACGCTGCTGCTCCCCAGAGTGTGGACACGGCACAGCCACACCCACGCCCCTTTCCCCCCACGTGCCCCTGCCACACTGCTGCCCTCTCTCTGCCGACCCAGCCATTGCAGAAGGCCCCGATCCGGGGAGCCACTCCCCGCACGGGCAGCTGGTCTGCACTTGTCACCGGCCATTTCCAGCCCCCGAGCCCTTGGTCGGCCACCACATGGAGCTCAGCCACCCACTGCACCAGCTCAGTGACCTTTGGAGCGGTGCCGCCTCAAGGGCTTTGAAAACTGCCCGGGTCTCGTCTCTGTGTCTCGATGGCCTCAGTGACCTGGGCCAGGCGGAGCCTCTCCCTCCTGCCCCGTCGCCTCTGCTCCCCAGGCCAGGCCGCGGCCAGCACCTGCAAGACGCTCCGCCCCGGAGTCCTCACTACCTGCTAACAAGTAGTTCCTCTTGGTCCTCACTCACCTGGGGGCTGGGCTGGGCTGGGGGTCACTCCATCCGCCTCCGCCCACCCGCCCGACTGCGGAGACAGTGTGAGAATAACACTTGCTTTGATTAAAGTCACGACCAGTCGTGGTCGGTGGGCCCTCTGTCCTCTGTGTGAGCACTCCCGGAGCCCCTGCAGGAACCTTAGCTTCTCCCAGTTGACTCGGGGCACAAGAGAGCCCCCGAGCTGGCAGCCTGTCCCTGCTTGTTTGAGGAGTTGTCTTCCGTCGGGCACCTGCACCCCTAGGCCGCACGTCTGTGAGGCCTCGCTCCTCAGTACAGGGCGAAGCTGGGGGACCGCTCTTAGTCCAGGCACATTCCCCGGGTCCTGTGGGCTGGTGGAGAGCCCGGGCCACCAAGGACACAGAACAGGAGCTCCGGGAGATGGGGGCTGGCTGGTGCGGGCCAGGTGTGGGGGACTCAGGGGTCCCCCCTGCTCCCTCCCCTCTGAGCATGAGTGACTAGCCACCACATTCTCATTGGTCCAACAAGGGGAGTGCAGGTAAGACACCTGAAAGGCAGGGAGTGCCAGCCAAGGAAGCACCCGGGCTGCCGCACTGACTGCCCGCTTCTCTGCCCTGGCTCCCCAAGGCCAGGGCAGGCAGGGACCCGGGTGGCCCGATGCTGCAGCCCGTGGTTCTCCCCTGTGGGCACGGAGGCCCCACCCAGCCGCAGCTACCAGGGAGGAGGCCAGGAGGGGGTGCTCCTGAGCACGGACGGGAGCCACCGGGATAGCCCAGACAATGCTGACGTCTTTGGGGGGTTCTGGAAAGTCTTAGCGCCCTCATTGGGTGTCCGTGGGCTTAATACCAGCTTGTGCTTTATTTCAGAGAGAGCTTGAAAACTCCAGACATACAGGGTTTTAAAGATTTATGATTCTTTGTCAGTTTACAAAGAATAAAGCACAAGTGTCTTGGGCACAGGTAATACTGCCTGAGCAGTACGTTACATGTGAATGTGGCTCAGGGGTCCCCTCACTCAGGTTCTGAAAGCGTTGAGGGGTCCCCTCACTCAGGCTCAGGGGTCCCCTCACTCTAGGAAGGTGGGTGGAGGTGAGCCGCCTTTGCTTTATTCCCGGTTTATACGACCATCCCCGAGGCCAGTCTGGGGGCCGTGGGGGAGCCTGGTGAGAGCCCAAAGGGGCGGGAAGCGGGACCCCCACCCAGCGGAACGCCCGCCCCAACCCGAGTCCTCCGCAGTCTCTTCAAGGCGGGAGAAGAAGCTCTCTTTGGGGCTATCTTGGGAAGTTAGGCACAGAACAAAGGTGACTGAAAACCCAGTAAAGACCACATCTCGGTTTCCGACATGGACCGGAGCTCCACCGGTCGGGATGGGCGTTGTCTTTCCAACTTGCCCCTCTGGCAAAGATTCGGGAGAGGAGAGAGAAGGACCAAGAAGGATTCGAACTTCGGGAAGGACTGCCGGACGCCATGGTGGCGGGGACCCTGGTGACACGGAACCCGGTCGGCAGCGCAGGCCCTCAGGTGACCTGGAGACGCTGAGGCCGCTCCGGGCTCTTCTGCGGGACTAGGGAGCTGCCCTGGCCACCCCATGCCCCAGTCAGCCAGGCAACAGCAGCGTGCGGCCCCCGGCGCTCAGGGCTACGGCGGGGCTGGGGCTGTGCAAGCCCCAAGCCAGGCTCTGGGGGCCCAGGGACCTCCAGCTGGGGGACGCCGGGAGTGAGGGTCGCAGGGCACAGTCTGTCCAGGCGACCCGGACTGGCCCCTTGGGGGGCGGGGGCCGGTTATGACCCTGGGGGCTTTATGACTTGGTGCAGCTCTGACTGCCGGGGCGGGCCTGTGTGACCCCAACAGCGGACTAGGGCGGGACCGCGTGACCCGGGGCGGGGGCGGCGCGGCCACTCGCGGACCCTCCTCCCGGAGGATACCATGGCGCGCGCGTCCCGGCGCCCTAGCTCCCGCCCCCGCCGCCCTGCGGACCGAAGCCCGGACCGAAGTCTCGCGCCCCGCCGGGGCTCCCTGTCCTTGGGCCCCGCGCGCGCCCAGCGCCCCCGCCGCAGCCGGAGCCGCGCCCCGCGCCCGACACCCCCCGCGCGCCCGCGCAGCCCCACGCCCCGCGCCGGCCGCCGCTCCGCGCGCCCCCGGCTCCACCGCCGGCGACAACCACCTGCGCAAAGCCCGGAGCTGCAGCCGCCCGTCTCCCGGGGCAACCTCAGGACGCTCGGCGGCGCGGCTGGGGGCGGGAGCCCAGTTCGATCCCTGGGGCCACTCCAGGGTGAGCGCGGCTCCCCTCCCCCATACGGCCGCTGCCCGCGGATCCCGGACAGGACTCCACGCCCAGCCCCACCGCCCTCGGAACCTCTGGCCGGCCGCTCCCGGAGAGTTCCAGCCCCCTGCCGCCCCAGGGGTTCTAGACCACCCCCTGGGCCCTGCGGACCGGCCTAGACCCGCCCGGCCGCGCCCCCGCCCGCCGATCCCAGCCCTGCCCTCGGACCCCAGCCCTGCCTTCCGGGCCGCGCCAGTCCCCCGCCCCGCGCAGGCCCCGGCCCCGGCCCCGGCCCAGGCGTGGATGCACCGCCGATACGCTCTCCGTGCAGGGCCCGAAGCCCGGGGGAAGAAGGGCGAGCCGCCGGAGGCTGGAACGGAGCCAGGGGAGAGGAAGAGGCTGCTGTCCGCCTCCTCGGAGGGAGACTTGGGAGAGGACGACAGTCAGTACCGCCCGCGCCCGCCCTCGCTGCCCCGCGGGCCCCCCCGCGCCCCCCGCCCGCGCCGCCGGGGTGGTTTCTGTGAAACCGGCGCAGGCGCGTTCAGGTTCTGGCCGCGTTCGTGCGCCTGCCGGCCAGCCGCAATGCCCGGGCCTGGAGAGGAGCCCTGACGTCTCCTGCGCTCTGACTCTGCTCCTCAATTCTGCCCAGGTCTCCTCCGGCGTCCGTGGCTGTAGAAATGTTAGTGTCGCACCGCCAACTTGCACCCGCGCACAGACACACATCCGCCGGGACTGCCCGCGGAGTCCAGTCTGGGCAGAAGTCACATCGGGGCAACGCTGCGTCCTCCGGCCCGTGAACAGTCCGTCAGTTCTTGTCTGCCGTGGCCGGCGGCTCGGTGTGCAGCGACGGAGCGTCTTCCGTTAGGGTTACTCCCGGATACCGACGTCACTGATGCCGCCGTAGGTGGCGTTCCAGAGTTGCGCTTTCTGACTGTTCCCGGGGTGCGGAGATCCCACCGACTCCCGTTTCCTGACTGGGTGCTTGGTGACTTCCATAAACTCGCGCATTATTAGCGCGTGGATTCACTCAGATTTGCTACTTGCTCAATCATCTGCGGATCTTTCCCATCTTCAGACATTGTATTTCTTTTCCCCGCGTCGTCGTCGCGTTGGCTAGCTCTGCCGGCGCAGAGCCGAGTGCAGCTGGGGTAGTGGATCCCTTTCCTTGTCCTTCCCACACTCGGGGGCCGAGTGCTCGGTGTTCCCCGTGAAGGATGGCGTTGCCGGGAGCTGTACAGGAGGTCCCCTTTTGTTCCTGGTTTCCCGCAGTTTTTGATGAATAGCTATCACATCGTTTCACACTCTTCCTTCTGCGTCTGTCGAGATGACGACAGATTCTTCCCTTTAGTCCAGAGTGTGGTGGATCAGGATCATGTTGGTGGGTTGTCAAATATCAAACCAACTTTGTAGCAGGGGCCAAATCCCACGGGTCACTGTATTGTTTCATATGTCGCTGGATTTGATTGACAAACTCTTTGAGATTTTTTAGTCTATTTTTAGGAACGGGATTGGCCTGTACTATTCCTTTCTTGTAATGTCCTTGTCAGGTGTGGGTATTAAATTCATAGCTTCATGAAAAGATTTGAAAAGAGCCCGTTTTTCCTATTCAATGAAAGCGATTCTATAAGGCAGTTTTTTCCCTTAAATATTTGGACGGATTGACCTGAGCGATGCCATCTAGGCCTGGAGTTCTCATTGTGGGAAACCTTTAAATCGTGGATTTCTTTAACACAAACAGGCCTGTCCAGGTTCCCTGTCTCCCTGACGTAAGTTCATCAGCCGAGTCTTTCTGGGAAAATGCCGTCTCCCGCGTCCTGTCTGATCCCCGCGCGTGGACCTTCCTGTTATCATCCAGTGGGCCGTGGGCCGTGGGCCGTGGCCTCCCGCTCTCTCTCCTCCTGTTGGCGATTCCCGCTGCCTCCTTCCTCCTGACCGGTCCGTGGGGCGGTTTGCCAACTTAAAAGTGACCGCTTCCTTCCGGTTTCGTGTTTTCTTTGGAGTGCCTTTGTTTTTTACTTCATTGAATTCTTCTCTTGAGTATTTTCTGCCTTTTTGTTTGCTTGTTCTCTTTCTAGCCTTTCGATCTGACAGCTTAGATAATTTCCAGTTTGTTTTCTTTTCTGATACACGCACTTAAAATCTGTATGCACTTCCCTCTAGTCACAGTTTCAGCTGCATTAACGTGCGTTGATATGTCGTATTTTCATTATCATTTAACCCAAACCATTTAAAAATTTGCTTTAGTTCATTTTTTATTTTACAAGCATGATGCTTAATGTTTGAACATTCAGGGAAATTTCTGTTTACCTCTTTGTAGTGAATTTTTAGTTTGGTTCTCAGCCCGAAATCCCCGCCGCCTCCTCTTGGGCAGGCGGGAGGGGTGTGTCCGGGGAGGGGTCAGAGTGTCCTTCTGGCACCGGCTTTTTCTTAAGTAACTTTAACTCATAAATAATCATCACGTCAAAGCGGCACATTCTGGGCGGCCTGCCCTGAACCCCGTTGTCAGCCTGAAAACAGAAGCCGAGTGGAATTGTGTTTGAATGGCTGAACCAGTTTGGTCCGCTCAGGGCTGGTCTCTGGTTGTCCTGGATTCCCAACAACCGTTCCTTTTTTCTCAATTTCCAGTTTGTTGCCATAAAGTCCGTCATATCCTTAGTTTGCTAACATCTAAGTAAGGGTTTCCTGTCTGATCATTCCTATCCCGTGCGTTTCCTCTTTCCACTCATCGCTTCACCAATTGCCCATTGATTTCATGAGGCTTCTGTGTTTGGTTTGGTTGATTCTCTTTATTGAGTTTTTAGAAAATATTTCATTGATGTCTCCTTTTTATTAATTTTCTTGTAATTTGGAGGTTTGAATTTACTGTGTCCTTTCTCAAGTCTCGAGGGGGCTGCTTCCCACCGTGTTTTTAGCCTTTATGGTCTCGTAATGAACACGCACTCGGCTCAAGACCGCTCTGTAATCGAAGCTTCGAGGCTCGAGAGGGCTGGCGTTTGGCACCTCAGTCACCGCCCGACCAGGCCTGCGCCCGGCCCTGCGTCTCAGCCACTTCCGCGGCCACGGGTGGGGAGGGGTGGCTTTCCGTTTGGTACTCGGTCCTGTTATTGATTGCTAACCTAATGGCATGTGATCAGGGGGCAGAACCTTCTCTGGACTCAGTTTTGGTGAGTGCACCCCATGTCCTGGAGTCAGCGGGCATGGGGCCGTGGCGCTGGTGACGTCCAGTGGTCCATCGCGTTCAGTCCACCTGCCCCGACTTGATTGGCTTGTCTCTCTCTACCGGAACCACAGCTGGCACTGCCCTGTGGCCCCACCGGCCTGGCAGTGCTGCTGGACATCGGCACCAGGGTTTTCTCCTGCCCCGCCCCAAGGTCTGCGAGCATAGGTCAGTGTTTCCAGCTCAGACATCGTGCAAGCAGAATCACCGCACACCCCTCTGGGTCCGGCTGTCAGGTCTGGGGTGGTCAGTATTTTTCCCAGTCTATGACCTTTTCGTTTCCTTCACAGAGCAGTACGTTTCCCCTTTGGTCAAGCCTGGCATGCCAGTTTTAACTCCACGGTTGATGCTTTCTGGGCGCCGGCCCCAGCTGGGGGCAGGCAGCATGCGCTGCATTTTCCTGAGCTGTGTGCCCGGCTCTCCCACGTAGGCCCGAGCCCCACTGCAGGTTCACTGCCGTGCATGGTGCCGGGCGGGTCCTGGGTCGCTTGCCTCACGGGGCAGTGCTTCGGGGGTTGAGCCTGAGCCTGTTGGCCGTGCGGACGTGGGGCTCGGGGGCTCAAGGATGGAAGGGGCCCCAGGAGGAGCAGGCAGGTGGCGTGTCTGCTGGCCTGTCCCACCTGAGGTTGACCATGGACAGCCAGGGACTGTGGGTCCAGGAGGCGGCAGGAGGTCGGGGGTCTGGGTGGGATATACTTTCCAGCAGCATCCGAGGGGGGTACTTAAAGCCACCGAGTGGAAAGAGATGCTCCAGGTCGTTGGACCAAGCGAGAGATCTGGGGTCCAGGCCTGAGCACCCCAATGGTTAGGGTGGGGAGGGAGGGGAAGAGGGGCTGCAGTGAGGAGGGGCTGACCCTGGGTGTCCAGTGCCGCCAGAGGCCAGGCCCCGGGAGTGGTGTGAGACCAGCCTGTGCATGCGTGACCTTCACATGAGCGTGTCTGGCAGGGCCCCGCAGATGGTGTGGAGAGGTTGGTGGCAGAGTGTGCGGTGTGCAGGGAGGAGGGTCTCCGTTTTAATCTTCAAGCTGGTTACTGTGGAATCGGTGTGTGGATGGGAGTCTCGTGGCCGGGGTCCCAGGAAGGAATTGAGGGAGGCTGGTCTTGAGGGCTGGCCCAGGCTGGGGCTGAGGGGAGTCCACTGTAAGGCCACACAGCAGTGGGGGGCCCTGTGAGGAGAGAGCGTGCCCCAAGGCTGGGCTGTGGGGGAGTGTGGGGAGGGGATCCCGGGGGTGAGAGCTGGAGGCTGGAGGGGCGGGGAGGGGTGTAGGGGAGTATGGGGCAGAGGTGGGGCCGCACTTGCTGCTCGGGGCTGGGGTTCCTGGATCAGTGCCTGAATGCAGGGCAGCCAGGTGACCGGCGTGGGTGGCTGGGCACAGGAGGTGGGAGGGGCCGGACCTCTGTGATTCCGCCTGGTGTCTGGATGACCTGTTTGCCTCCATGTCTGTTCTCTGATGTCCGTTTTCTCTTTAGCAGAATTAAAACGAGGAATTTTCCAGGACTGGTCTCCTTCCCTCAAATTAGACAAATACAAAATAGCGAAGCAACTGACGGAAAAGGCAATCAAGGTAAATGCTGTTGGGGCTTGGTGGGGAGGAGCAGTTTTCACAAATGGAAACTGACTTTGGAATTTTGAGAGTGAGTCAGGGGCTCTGACACTCCCACCCCGCGGGCCCCACGTGGGGCTGGCACCCGAGTTACTTTTTATGTCAGCCAGACGTTGGAAATGGGGGCTCACTCAATGCTGGGAACGTGACCACGCGTAGACCATGGAAATCTGTCCTGTGTCCTGCCGTGGGTGCACTTTCGGCCATGGGCTCTGCGTCAGAGACAGGCTTGGTGACTCATGGGCCCCTCTGTGTGGCCCCCACAGCTCAGGCCGAGCGTCCATGGCCTTGCTCCTGAGGCTGGGGCCACGGGAGCCGCCAAGTGCAAAGGGCACTAGGGCGCAGACCTGTGCTCCATCCTTTCCCTTGAAACACAGCCTACGAGCCCCCCGACCCGCACAGCTTGCCCTGCACCTGTCGTCGGGCCGAAGCCACCGCAGTCCTGGTGGAGGGCCCCTGGGCAGCCCCCCAATCCTTGTGCCAGCTGTGCCGCCCCGCCCCCAGCAGCTCGGTGACAAGCCCGGGCACACCAAGTTTCAGGTGCAGACGTCCCTCCGCCGGGGGGGACAGTGTCGGTGGCGCTGCGAGCGCCTGCGTGGGCGGATCTCTGCGGAGCGTCGGCGACAGTGCTTTATATCCGTGTGATTGGGGATGGGTCGTGGGCTGCTTACAAGCACGGCCGGGAACGTCCATACTCTTTCTGGTTATTTGTTACTGATCTCTGGGCTGGCTGCAGGCAGCCGAGGGGCGCGGTCTGTCCGTTGTTCCCGGGCTGCGCTGGGACGCGCCGCGCTTCGCAGTTCTCGCGAGAGGCGGTGCGGCCCGCGGTCTTCTCGGCCGTGGCCAAGTCCGCCGTGTGCGTTGTTCCGGTCTGTGCTCCTGTGCTCCCGCGGAATTTTTTGTCTGCATGCTCTTTAGAGAGACACGTTAAATACCCTGTTTTAATATGGATTTGATATTTTATTTATTCATTTATGTGGACAGAGAGAGGAAGGGAGGGAGGGAGACAAAGATCAATGTGTGGTCCCCTCTCGCTCGCCCCTGCCCCCTACCGGCTGCAACCCAGGCATGTGCCCGGACTGGGAATCGAACCCGCAGCCCTTTGGTTCGCAGGCCTTGGCTCAATCCACTGGGCCACACCAGCCAGGGCAGATTTGTCTGTTCTTTAGTTCTGTTCATTTTCACTGGAGGTGGCTTTTACCATATCTGGTCTGGCACTCTTCACTTTGTAGCTGCGGCACCAAGTGTGTTTATCCCGTTAAACTGCCGTCAGGCAGGGGGCGGGGGAAGGTCTGCCTCTGCTCCCTGGGTCTGTCTGTCTGCCTCATTTCCCTCTGGACCGATCACTTGCAACAATTACACTTCCTTCCCCTGTCTCCTGTTGTCCTCCTTTCTGTGGCTCCCTAAGGTATGCTCCCTAAGGTATGCGGCTAACTTGGTAAAATCAGCTAGTCTTTCTGAAGTGACTGCTTTGGCTGCATCAGGGCAGGGCTGGGGTTGCCCAGCACCTCCGCGCCCCTCCCTGCCCCCAGGCAGCAGCCCTGCTGTGAGTCAGCTCCCACGGGCTTTGGGTAGATTTTCAGAGCAGAAGGGGCTTCCGCTGACCAGCCAGCTTTTCCCCCGGACGCTTCTGGCCACAGGCCCCAGGGTCTGAGGGGGCAGGTGTGTGGGGTGTCGGTGTGCAGATCCCCCACAGCGGCTGTGCTGAGTAATGAGCCCCCGTGAGCTTTGCTGCTTAAACCCCATTCATTCTCTGAGAGTTTCTGTGGTCAGCTGTCCAGGCCAGGCCTTCAGCTCAGGGCCTCTTAGGACTGAAGTCAAGCATCAGCTGGGCGGGGGGCTCATCTGAAGGCTCGACTGGGGAAGGACCCACGCCTCAGTCCCTCACTAGTTGGCAGAACTCATTCCTCATGGCCTTAGAATTTGTGGCGCTTTCTTCAAGGCCAGCCACAGTGACAGGGGCCGTGCTGCTGTGAGTTTCTAACTTCAGGGTGGCCCCAACCCTCTTTTAAGGCGTTTGCCTGATTAAGTGCAGCACCCTCAGGGTGGTCTGTCTGTCTGATTAATTGAAGGTCAACTAATTAGGGACCCCTGTGAGTTTGAGCCACGTCCCCCTCCTATCCTAACCCCCTTGCCTGCTCCCACAAACTTGTGAGGTCCCAGGCTCACTGCTGAGCTCACACTAATTCCTGACTGGGCCCCACAGCTGCCACCCCTGGGGACCTGGCCCAGTTGTGTCTAGCCTGAGTCCTCAGCCACATGGGCCCCAGGGGCTGCACACGATTGTCACTCTCCTGTCCTCAGACCCCAGAACCAGCACCAGTCCGGCCTGGGTCTCAGGAGCACCGTGGTTCTGGGTGTCGGTGTCCCCCCCATGTGTGTGGGAGGGGGTGGTGAGAGCATGCAGGGCCCCCTGAGGATGCAGCTCTGCCTGGGGTGGGCCCGGCCCCGCAACTGGGTCCACGCATCCTTGGAGGTCCCTGGGCGCGTCCCATGCTGCACGCCCCCTCCCGGTGCTTTGAGAACTGCCCCTACAGGAAGAGCTCCCTTGCTCGCCGGTCCTCTCACTGCAAACGCTCTCTCACTCGAGGAGAAGAAGATCTTCTGCATCTACGGACACTACCCCGTGATCCGCGCCGCCCTGCGCCGGAAGGGCTGGGTGGAGAAGAGGTCGCACCTGCTGCCCAGGCTCACTGCCAACGGCGACGCTGAAGGGGCCACTGGTAGATATCGAAGGCTCCGTCCCCTGTGTCCCGTGTCTGTGTGCCCCTCCGTGTCCCGTGTCTGTGTGTCCGTTTCGAGGGCCTGGCTGTGTGCTGACCCTGCAGGCTCTGTGACTCCGACCTCCCTCGGGGGGCCGAGGACCCCACTGCCCACACCTGAGCTCGTCCCCCACGCTCCCCTCCAGGTGTCTGGGTTTGGGCAAGTGCCTTCCAGCCCTGGCGCTGGCCACTGCCCAGTGTCCCCACTGTGCCTGCCCGACCGTCTGTCTCTCCTCCGGCCCCAGCTCCCTCTCAGTCCTCGAGGCTGACACAAACCCCCGCCGTCCCCCCCAACCCCGGGCCCTGACCCCGGCACTGGGACCCGCGGGCCGGAGCCCGATTGACCCTGCTCCACCTCAGGACCCACCAGGGCTCCTGCCGGGAAGCCTGGTGCTGTGTGGCCGTGGCGGCGGCAGTGCGGAAGTGGGTGCCCGTGGTCAGATGTCCAGGTTGTGACTCCAGGACATCTCCCTCGTGTGTCTGCAGAGAGCAAACGTGCCGAAGGCAAAGAGAACCGGGACGTGGCCGTGGAGGAGACAGATGACATCCACGACATGATGGTAGGTTCCTGCACGACCCGGGGGGCCGGGGCCGGGCCATGACCTCGTGCTGCCCACTGTGCCAGTGGTGGCGAGGGGCCAGGGCTGGGATCATGCCAGGCCTCTTGAGTGGCCACTGCAGAGCCTGGCTGGGGATCAGACAGCCTGGGCGGCAGGCTGCAGGACACACATGCGCGTGCAACTGCGTGTGCATGTGTGTACATATGTGCACCCACACGAGGAACAGGCAGGAGAGTGTTCCTCTCTCTCGTGGGGCTGCGGCAGCAAAGACGGTGTGCTGCTGGCTGCACTCTGACCCCCAAGCAGAGCTGAGCCTGAAGTGGCCCAGCCTCGTGACCAGGGGGCAGCTCGCCTGCAGTGACACCCGGAGAGCGGATGTGGACATGCGAGGCGTCCTCCTACAGGAACCACGCAGACCACCACGAAGGACGCAGCGTCGCTTGGTGACTTTGGGGGCACAGTCCCCGGGGAGGAAACACAACACACTCAGCTCCATTACCTTGAAGAGGGCCTGTTCCTCAAAGACACTGTGAAAGGGGCAAAAAGACAAGGCAGGGCTGGGGCGCTATGCAGCACGTGTGGTTTAAAAGCTGTGGCGCCCGGTGTCACAGCCCAGCGACAGGGTTGCCCCGCCTTGGTGAACACCTAAGGCTCCGCCCTTCTCCACCTAACAGGTGCGAGAAACAAAAAATAACATGGCCCAAATGAAAAGAACAGATCAAAGCTCCAGAAAAAATACAACCAAGCGATGAAGAGACAGCCAACCTATTAGATGCAGAGTTCAAAATGCTAGTAATCAGGATGCTCACAGAAATGGTTGAATATGGTCACAAAATAGAGGAAGAAGTGAAGGTTATGCTAAGTGAAATAAAGAAAAATCTACAAGGAACCAACAGCAACAAGAAGGAAACTGGGACTCAAATCAATGGTTTCAACCAGAAGGAAGAAAGAAACATTCAACCAGAACAGAATGAAGAAACAAGAATTCAAAAAAATGAGGAGGGGCTGAGGAACCTCCAGGACATCTTTAACATTCCAACATCCGAATCATAGGGGTAGGAAGGAGAAGAGGAAGAGAAAGAAATTGAAAACTTATTTGAACAAATAATGAAGGGGAACTTCCCCAATCTGGTGAAGGAAATAGACTTCCAGGAAGTCCAGGAAGCTCAGAGAGTCCCAAAGAGGTTGGACCCAAGGAGGAACATGCCAAGGCACATCATAATTACATTAGCCAAGATTAAAATGCAGGAGAGAATCCTAGAAGCAGCAAGAGAAAAGGAGACAGTTACCTACAAAGGGGTTCCCATCAGACTGTCAGCTGATTTCTCAAAAGAGACCTTACAGGCAAGAAGGTACTGGAAAGAAGTATTCCAAGTCTTGAAAGGCAAGGACCTACATCCAAGATTGCTCTATCCAGCAAAGCTTTCACTTAGAATGGAAGGGCAGATAAAGTGCTTCTCAGACAAGGTCAAGTTAAAGGAGTCCATCATCACCAAGCCCTTATCATATGAAATGTTAAAGGGACTCATCCAAGAAAAAGAAGATAAAAAATATGAACAGTAAAAGGACAACAAACTCACAGTTATTAACAACTGAAGCTAAAACAAAAGCAAAAACAAACACAAACTAAGCAAACAAGTAGAACAGGAACAGAACCACAGAAATGGAGATCACCTGGAGGGTTATCAGCAGGGGAGTGGCTGGGGGGGGGAAGGTACAGAGGATAAGTAGCGTAAATGGTAGGTAGAAGATAGACAGGGGGAGGTTAGGGAGAGGGGAAACAGTATGGGAAATGGAGAAGCCAAAGAACTTATATGTGTGACCCATGGACATGAGCTAAAGGGGGGTATGCAGGGCGGAGGGGAATAAAGGCGGGGAGTGGGACAACTGTAATAGCATAATCAATAAAATATTTAAAAATAAAATAAGTAAAATATAAATAAATAAATAAATAAATAAATAAATAAATAAGATAAAAGCTGTGACGCCCGGAAGGGGTGAGGAGCCCACAGATCAACCCCAAATGACAAGCAGGAAAACGGACGAAGGCTTGAACTGGCCGACGGCACAGTTTGATTCGTTTCCGTGAAGGTGACCCTGGGTGACAGTGGCATCCGAGTGCAGTGCAGGCTGGCTCTCGGGGCCCCAGGTCCAGGCGGCTCCGTCCTGGACGCAGCTTCCCACCCCAGCGCTCGGCACCTTGGCCCCGCGGGTGCCCCCAGCAAAGTGCCACATCCCTGCGCTGAGCCCGCCCTCAGCGAGGGGTCGGGATGAGGCTGGGACGTGGCGCTGGCTTCCCGGTGCCCTAATGTGGGCGGGCGCGAGGCCTGCAGAGAAGGACCCCAGGGGTCTTCAGCGAGGTCAGGGGGCACGTCTCCGGGTGGGGTTTTGGAGAAGGTTTTCATTTCCTTGTGCTCCTTGGTGAGAACGTTTGACCGAACATGTGCCATGGTTTGTAAACTCCAAGCGTGGGAACCCCCGGCTCGGCCCGGCCCCTCCGCAGCCCCTCACCCTCGTGGGTCCAGGGAGGAGGGGCGCCCAGGTCAGAAAGCGTCTCATTTCCCGCCCCCGTGCACACCCCTGAGTGCACATGGGCTCCCACAGGCCAGCTGCTCGGATGCTAAGTCCCCATCCCCTGGATGCGCCAGCAGGGGGGCCTGACCCCGACCCCGCAGAGCTTGCTCCTTGAGAGTGGGAGCCAGTGGTCACGCTGCCCCCGGTGCGTGCGGCACGGGCCTCCAGTCTCCGGCGGTCGAGCAGCGGGGCGACGGGAGACACGCAGCCGGAAGCCACGCGCTGTCACTTACACTCCGATTCCCTCTGCTCCCGGTCACGTCCCGAGCGAGCGAGACGGCCTGGAGCGGGCGCTGGTCCTGATGAAGGTTTTCCTGCCAGTCCAGGTTGGTGAGAAACGAGACGCCCTACTTCCTCTGGACGATCAAGAAAGACGCCGTTGACTACCACAGCCTGAACGGCGACCAGGCGCTGAACCACTACGGGAAGACGGCGTCCTTCACCACCAAGGTGGGGGGAGGGGCAGCGCCGTGGGGGCTGCCGCAGGGGGACCACCACCCCGGCGCTCCTCCCGCTGCCCCTCAGAGGCTGCACCCCAGGCCAGCGCCCAGAGTCACTGGCCCCGGCCCCGCCCACGGCCCCCAGAGCCCCGTTCGCCCCTCACTATGTGCCTGGGAGACCCTTCGGCCACAGTGATGTCTGCCTCTAGGTGTCCAGGCCAAGTGTGACACCGGGCTAGACCCTGGCTCTGGGTCCTGGGGGGCTCTGGTCTCGAGAAGGTGTAGGCCACCCTCATCTGTCCCCACGGTGACTTACAGCTACAGGGACAGTGACTGGGGCTTCCCGACTCCCCCACCTTTCAGCCCCACAGCACCTCCTGGAGAGGGTTGCTCCCCATTTACCCGAGGGCTCAGGTTCAGGGATGAGGCCCACCCAGGGCCTGGGGAGGTTTTATAGAGGGTTTCCTGGCAACTAGGGGACTGTCCCTTCAGCAGACAGGAGGGGGTCAGGGACGAGGTCCAACACTGCCCCCCACACGGCTCCCAGCGGGGGGTCTAGCTCCCCCCCCACCCCGACCCAACCTTGCGTCTTCACAAGGCCTTGGGCCATGGTGCGCTCCACAATGTGGACGATGCCTGTGGGTGCCCCAGTCAGGCCGGGCTCCCTGCAAAGACCCCTGTGTCTGGAGGGGTCAGCAGTGAGCTCACACGGGGGGCCTCGAGCCGGATCCTGGGTGCGGGGCTGCCAGCCACGCCTCTGTAACCATGGGTCACGCCCACAGGGCCAGAGTGGTGGGTGCGCAACTGCGTGGCGGCCCCTCCAGCTTGCTCCCGCCACTCCTGGGTCCAAGCCGGGGCACCGTTCAGGTCCCTGGGGAGGAAGCACAGCACCCACCACCCTGGGTGCCCTCGGATAGCCGCCAACCCCTGCCCCACTTGCCATGGACCGGAGGAAGAGCCCAAGGCCCCCGGCCAGCACACGGGGGCGGGGGTCGCTGGGCCACTGGGGCAGCTGGCCAGGGGGCAGGCAGGGCTGGCAGGGGAGGAGAGGCCAGTCCCGGGGCAAGGCAGCAGGCGGCCTGACTCTGCTCTTTGCTGTCTCTGGAGATCGGGCTGTGCCTGAACATGAGGAGCCTGCCCTGGTACGTCCAGGACAACCCTGAAACCTTCTTCCCGCGCTGCTATGGCCTCTGCTCTGACAGCGAAAAGCAAGAATTCCTGGGTGCGTAGCTGACCTGTGCTCAGGAGACCCACAGGGCCTCGGGGCCGCCTCTCCGCTGACACACTGCATGGGCCTGGGAAGGGAGGTGGGGCAGGCCTTGGCTGAGGGGCTGGGACTAGGGCTGGGGTGAAGGTAGAGGGCCTGGTCCCATCCTGAGACCCGGGGACTCAGTTCCATACGAGTGGTGAGGGCTGTCCAGAAACTTCTGCTGGCAGAGAGGGCCAGGGAAGGGGAGGCTCGTGGAGGCCGCATGGCTCATGGCTGCAGTTTGGAAAGGTGGGCCTGGCCAGTCACCGGGCTGGGGCTGGGTCTGAGCATCTTGGGCAGGCTGGGGACCACAGGCTCTGGTCTGGGACAGAGGGAGGGTTGTGGTCGACCCACCGACGGGCCACAGGAGAGAGAAGGCGGGTGGTCAGGGCAGGCAGGGCCAGTCGGCGGAAGGGTGACCCGTGTTCCTCAGCACCCGACCCGGGGGCTGTGGGGATGCAGCACCTTTCCGGCCCCGTGCCCCATGCCTTCATCCCACCTGGGCCCCAGAGAGCAAATGACCAGCAGGGCGGGGGGCGCTGGAGGTGACAAGTGCAGTGGTAGCCTGCGGCCAGGAGCCTGGCAGGCCAGGACGGGAGGGGCCCAGGGGAGCAGGCTGGAGCCAGCTGGGTTCAGGTTGTGTCTGGGGCCTTGGCACACAGGGGCAGGGAGCGTTGTGTGAGCTCAGGGGCATTTGTCCTGAAGGAGGGAGGGGCTGGGTGAGGGGCCCTGGGGTTGCCAGGGCAGCGAGGGGAGCTCAGGTTCTAGATGCTTCCAGAGTGACAGCAGTTGTGGGGGGGCAGATGTCGGATGTCGGGTGGGGCAGCCTCCACTGAAGTGAGGAGGGAGCAGGCTAGGGGGCAGGTGCTGGAGTCTGAGGAGGGCACAGGGTAGAGTCTGAGGGGGGCGGGGGGCAGGCCTTGAGGTGCGGGCTCACTCCGGGTGGGCTCACAGGTGTGCGGCCCCCAGAGCTGCCTTCTGTGCTGGGTGGGTGCTGTGGGGGCCGCAAGCACAGGGAGATCTGGGAGGGCCTGGGAGGGTCGGTCCCGGAGGTGCCGCAGGGCTTGGGTCCAGGAGGAGCCCTCTGGTCTGGGGGGCAGGAGTTGTGCACGGGTTCTGCCTGTGGGCCAGTCACTGGGTGGGCTTGAACCCTCCCCCCACAGAGGCATGGGAGTGGGAGGTGGGGGTGAGGGCTGTGAGGTGGGCTGTGGCACATCTGGGCTGGGAGGGCGGGTGCTGGCTGAGGCCCCTGGTCCCCAGCATGGGCCGAGGGGCGAGGCCTTGGTGCCTTTCCAGGTGACTTCCGGCGCACGGCGGCCTCCAGCATCCTCAAGTGGGTGGTCAGCCAGCAGCACTGCTTCAGGAGCAAGGCCCAGAGCAGGAGGGTGGCGGCGGCGGGGGACAGTGACCCCGGCAGCCAGAAAGGTGAGCGCGGCCGAGGCCAGACCACCACACTGGGGGGACAGTGGCCGAGGGGCTGCGTCTGTGCCCTGGCCCCCGGCCTGTACCGGTTGTCACGGAAGGGGCTGGTTCTCTGTGATTTCGGGCCTGAAAACTCAAAGATGGCTCTGGGGGCTGTTGTCCACGTCACAGAAGCAATTTTAGGTTCACACCGAGTGACAGTGCCCCCCCGTGTCCATGTGCCTGGTCCCCCCTCCATCAGTGTCCCCCACAGAGGGGACGTCAGTGATGACTGGGGCACTTATGTGGGCACGTCACTGTCACCACAGCGTGCGTCCGGCTCCCTCGGGGCTGTGCGTCCTGTGGGCTGGGACACGCGTGAAATGCCACGTGTCCCTCACTGCAGAGTCACCCTGAGGAGTCTCACTGCCCCGAAACCCTGTGCTCTGCCAGGGCGTCCTTCTCCCTCCCCAGCCCCCGGGGACCACAGCTCTGTCACCGTCCCCGCGCCTTCCCAGAGCGTCGCGGGGCTGGAGTCCCACAGCGAGTGCTGGTTTCCCTCGGCAACGGGCACTTTGGCTTCCCCCACGTCTCCCCACGGCCCCGAGCTCACTTCTCTTCACCGCCCAGCGATGTCCCACTGTGCACCTGGACCCCAGCCTGTGCACCGCCTGCTCACAAGGCCGCCACCGAGGGCTCTGGGGGGGGGCACCTGCCAAGATAGGTGTGGCGTCCGGGGCACCGCTCACAGAGGGCCGCCTGAGAGCCCAGGCAGCCTGGGGGCTGGCGGGGCCACAGCCGGTGCCTGCGCTTGGGTTCCAGGTGCCGAGGATGCCCCCCCGGGGCCCACAGGCCTGTCGGGGCAGCTGGTGGACACGGCGTGCCGGGTGTGCCAGGCGTACCTGGGGCAGCTGGAGCACGAGGACATCGACATCTCTGAGGACGCGGCCAAGGACCTGACTGAGGAGGAGTGGCAGGAGCTGACCCAGCAGTATTACTCTCTTGTCCAGTGAGGGCGCCAGTGGGACGGGGTGGGGGAGGGTCAGGCTCTGAGGTAGGGCGGGGGGAACTGTGCAGGGAGGGTGCCGTCTGGGTGCAGGACACCCTGCGGCCAGCGTGGGCGGGTCGGCTGTCCCATCAGGATGCCCCACAGGGAGACGCTGCCCTAGGCACCACCCGCTGCCGGGCACAGGGGCCTGCGAGGGCCACGCCAATCTGGGGCCCCACACAGGGACCCACCTTTGTCTCCCTGGGCCTTTACTTGGCCTAGGTATGGCGCTGCCGGGGTGCGTGTGCGGCCTGGGGCCACACCTGGGTGCCCGGTGTCCACAGCACCCAGCCCGAGAGGCCCTGCAAGGTCAGGTTCCGGGCGCCCCTGGTGGCCCGAGGCTCTAGGGGACTGGCCGGCCAGCCCTGCCACCCGGGAAGCCCGAGAGCCGGCCAGGGAACCTCACACGCGTCCCGCACTTTGGGTTTCAGCGGCGACGCTGTCATCTCCGATCCCAGAATCCACCTGTCGCGGTGCCAGGCTCTGCTGAACAGGATCTCGGCCGTGAGCCCGCAGACCGAGATCGACGGGCTCCGGAACATCTGGATTGTCAAGCCCGCAGCCAAGTCCCGGGGCCGAGGTGGGTCCTGCCGCGTCCTGGGCTGGGGTCTGAGGGGATAGCCCGCCGGGATGGCCTGCCGTGGGTGGGAGGGGGCTGGACACCGGGGTCCGTGGTGGCTCAGGGCGCCCCGGCAGTCCAAACGCAGCTCTGGGTCTGGGCGTCTCAGCTGGGCTGACGTTCCGGCCTTGGCTCTGGGTGTTGCTGGTCGACCCTCCCTGGAGGCCTGGGGCTGCGATGACGGCGGCCTGGCCCCGGGTCCCAGCCTTCCCGGTCTGGGGCTGAGCGCCGGCTTCCTGCAGACATCGTGTGCATGGACCGCGTGGAGGACGTCCTGGAGCTGGTGGCCGCCGACCACCTGTCGGCCAAGGACAACAGGTGGGTGGTGCAGAAGTACATCGAGACCCCGCTGCTCATCTACGACACCAAGTTCGACATCCGGCAGTGGTTCCTGGTCACCGACTGGAACCCCCTGACCATCTGGTTCTACAAGGAGAGCTACCTGCGGTTCTCCACGCGGCGCTTCTCCCTGGACAACCTGGACAGGTCGGTGGGCCGCCGGCGGGGGCTTGGGGTGGGGCATGGGTGGAGTGCCCGGCCGTGTCTGCCGCTGCCGCCACCAGGGGGCGCAGGGGGCGCGGAGGTCGCGCGCTCGTGGGACCTCCCTCCCAGGGCGCGGGCGCAGGCCCCCTGCCCCTCGACGCCTGCGCTCTGCACTCCCACGAACTGTGTGTCTTCAGAGAGTTCCGGGGGCGCCCCCTCCCATCCCTAAGCCCCGCTGCTCCACCTGCGAGCCCGGCCCCACCCCAGGCTGGCGGGGGAGCCCCTGGAGTCCAGAGCAGGCGCGACCCGGTGGGGCAGTGAGAGCCCCGCACGCCCGCGGCCGCAGCACGACGGGCTCGGGTTCCTGTACTCTCCGACGTTAGGTGGTTTCCCTTTCCTTTTGTATCTGAGGGAAGTGAAACTTAATCCCGGGGCCGCGTCGACACCCAGAGCCGATGGACACCCCCAGACACGCGGCTGGGGCAGCCCCGGAGCGCCTGCAGTGCTTCCGCGTCTCCCCAGGGCGGCGGTTCTGTGGGTGTCGCTCGGGACGGGGCCTGAGTCTGGACGAGGTCACTGGGAACCCCAGCGACTCTTTCCCACTCGGCCAGCTCTTCAAGGGCCCAGCTCTGCCGCTCCGCACAGTGGGGAGACTGAGACTCCAGGACGTTGTCACTTGCTGGGGACCCCTAGGTGGTGGCCCTGTGCTGCTGGGCTTCCGACCTGGCCCTGGAGCGGTCTCTCGGGTCCCCAGGGGAGGACGGAGAGCTGACGGAGAACTCTTGGCCCAGGCCGGGGGGCGGGCCGGGGGCGGGGCCGGGGGCGGGCCGGGGGCGGGCCTGGCCGGTGCAGGGGCCCGAGGCGCTGCCCTGACCGCGGCCTGGCCCGCAGCGCCGTGCACCTTTGCAACAACTCCGTCCAGAAGCACCTGCCAAACGACAAGGGCCGCAGCCCCCTGCTGCCGCACCACAACATGTGGACCAGCACCACGTTCCGCGAGTACCTGCAGAAGAAGGGCCGCGGGTCCGTGTGGGGCAGCGTCATCTACCCGTCCATGAAGCGCGCCGTCACGCACACCATGAAGGTGGCGCAGGACCACGTGGAGCCGCGCAAGGGCAGCTTCGAGCTCTACGGCGCCGACTTCGTCCTGGGGTGCGACTTCCGGCCCTGGCTGATCGAGATCAACTCCAGCCCCACGATGCACGCCTCCACGCCGGTCACCGCCCGGCTGTGTGCGCAGGTGCAGGAGGACACCATCAAGGTGGTCGTGGACCGCAAGGGCGACCGCAACTGT
The DNA here is from genome assembly GCA_004024845.1 of Tonatia bakeri. NCBI lineage: Eukaryota > Metazoa > Chordata > Mammalia > Chiroptera > Phyllostomidae > Tonatia > Tonatia bakeri. The sequence goes on from PVIA01010082.1 coordinate 40,474, forward strand.
GACATCGGCAACTTCGAGCTGCTGTGGAGACAGGTGAGGCTCCCCGGGTGGGCAGTGGGGCAGCCGAGACTCCTGCCTCCAGTGGGTGCCCCACGGGCCGGGGCTGCTCCTGTGGCCGCATCACGCAAGCCCAGCCGGGGGTCACCGGGCTGGAGAGATGCCCGTGGGCTCTGGTCCTTCCAGGCCGTTGCTGTCGGGAACTACCGAGCCCTCCTCTGTCTCTTTGGGGAAAGCCACGTCCCCCTTCAGAGGCCCCCGCACGCCCTGGTCTCTGGCCCCTGGCTCTGTGGGGGGGCCCTGCTGAGGGGGGCCAGTGGGCAGCCCAGCCATCAAGAAGTGTGGCCAATGCTTCTCTGAGGCCTTATGCCTGACCGACCGGCAGATCCAGGAAGGGGCGCCCTGGGCCCTGGTGAGGGACAGCTCAGCACCCCTGACCTCGCCCCCGCACTGCCCCCCCAGCCGGTGGTGGACCTGCCGCAAGTCCACGGGTCCGACCTCTGCGTGGAAGGAGTCGGCGTTCGGAAAGCCAAGAAGCCAATGCCACCCATTTCCAACCCTAACTTCTCGTCACCGCTCTTGGATATTCAGCCGGTGAAAGTGAAGTGCCCTTCGGCCCTGTCCCAGCGGGCACCCGGACCCCCGCGCACGGCCCTCCCGCAGCCCTGCAGCCTCAGAGACAGAAAGGTACACCTGCAGCTCCCCACCCGAGCCCCTGCACTGGCCGCGGCCAGGGCTGCCAGTCGGCCTGCTCACAGCCGGTCTGGCAGGAGGACGCAGCTCCCGGGTGTCATGTCAGCTCACAGAGCAACCCTCAGGTGCAGGCGTGGCGCCTGTGCACCCACTGCCCGCTGCACTTCCGCACTTCCGGGCGTGGCCGCGGTCGGGGGCTCCGCGCCGGTGCTGCCGGTGCCTGCCTGCCTGCTTGGGGCGCCTGCCCCAGGCTGCCTGCTCCGCGCGCCAGGGCTCCGGGGCCGGTCTTGACGGGCGCTGGCCTGAGCTCCGAGCAGGGGCTGGGGCTCCCTGGGTCCAGCCAGGCTGTTGGGAGAGTGGGGTTCTGTCACATTGATTTCAGGAGCTGGCGGAGCACCCGGGTCCCCTGCACAGGACTTGCGGGTGACGGCAAGTCCTTGTCTCACTGTCTCGTGGGGCGTGGTGTGGATGGAGGGGACTGAGTGGAGATTTGAAGGTCTCTGGGCTCCTGCGTCTGGTTTGGGGAGGGAGCCCACCACGTGTGGCCTGGGACCCGCACTGGGCCTGGTCTCGGAGCGCATGCCGATGGGGCGGCCTGGCTGGGTCAGCGCCCTGCCGCTGCCCACGGCCCGGCCCACAGTGGTGGCCCCAGAAGCGTGTGTGAGGGAAAGGCCCGGCCCCGCCGGCCCCACCCACGGCACTCACCTCCCCAGACGCACGGCAGCTCCCCTGCGGGGGCAGGCCTCCCCCTCTCTGGCCCTGACCCCAGCAGCTCTCTAATCGCCTGTGTGTTTGTGGCGGCCTGTCCGCCCCCAGGTCGCGAGCCCCCCGGGCTGTGCTGCCTCCAGCAGCGAGTGTGTGCTTGCCTCCTCCCACCTCCCGCACCCCAGAGCTGCCCCCTGAGCCCCAGGGCTGGGGGACAGCTCTGGTCCTGTCCACTGTGTCACCACGGCCTGGCAGCCTGCCGCACATCGACTCACGATGGAAATCTGGGTGTTTGTCGCTGTTTTGAAAAAGCGTGTCCTCCGCGCATACTGCAGCTTTGTACGGACGCCTCCCAGGAGCGAGATGCCGAGCGGCCCGGCGCCCAGTGTCGACCTGCCTGGACGCCTTAGCCGCCGTGTCGAGCACCGCAGACGTGGCGGCTTGAAGGACAGAGGCGGATCCTCTCCCGGGGCTGGAGGCCGGGCTGTGCGGGGAAGAGTCCTGCTTGTCCCTTCCAGCTGCCGGTGGCCGCTGGCGATCGCTGGCGCCCCTGGGCTGGTGGCCGAGTCGCTCCGCTCTCCGAGTTCCCGCGTGGCTCCCTCTGATTCCAGGTCGCCCCCTTACGAGGTCCCCATGTCGGGGTCAGGCCACACCCCCCACAGGCGCCGTCCCGCCGTCCCCGTGTGCGGGTGCCTCTGTTTCGCCCTGGTGTTCTGGCCAGAGCGCCCCGGGCAAGGCTGGGCCTGTCGGGGCTTCCGGGCTCTGGAGCAAACGGTCCCTCCTTGTGGTGACAGTGCTGCCGGCCGTCGCCACACGTGCGAATGCGGACACTCCAGCGCATCGGAGGCTTGCCTTCCGTCCTCACCGCGATTTCACGTGGTGCACATGCCGTGAATTTTCTCAGAACGTTTTTCATCTCTGAGGTCATTGTCAGCTTTATCCTATTAAATTGTCCGCCCCGAGTCCCATTAAAGTGTGACCAATACCGACCAGTTTCGGTGTCAGCCCACCCTTGCATCCCGGAAGGACCCCGACTCGGTGTGACGGCTGGTCGGACTCGTGGCCCAGTTTGCTGTCTTGTGGGTAGTTAACACTCATCCTCAGCCACATTTATTTTTCGTCCTGCCGTTGATAGATTCACACCGTTTCTCGTTCAGACGGTCACAATCAGTGCTGCTGTGAATGTTCCGGAATTCGGTGGACACGTCACCCCTTTCTCCAACCACAGGGTTGCCTGCCGGGCCACTCACTCGGCTCTGGGAGGCACACCCAGCCGTTTCCCGAAGCGACTTCCCACCACAGGGCCTGGGAGCGCCGGCTGCCAGCACCAGACCGTCTGTCTCTTCCTGAGGCCCTTCCCACAGGGCATTGCATTTGCATTGCGGCTTCCCGGTGCGTCTCCCTGATGACTCACGAGCTTCCGCGTCTCCCTGTGCTCGCGTTCGAGCGTGTGAGGTCTGTCCAGGAAAAGCCCAGCCGTGGTTAGCACGGGGAGGACAGGTGCAACCGGGCAGCCGAGGAGCGTGGACTGGGCTGTGCTTGCGAGAACAAGGACTTCGCCGTGCTAGTCAGGGGGGCGGTGGAGGCTGTTCAGTGAGCGTGTGCGCTGGGCGGCCGTCACACTCAAAAGGGCTGAGCGAGCAGAGCAGCGCATCTGTGTCAAGCTTGGACATTCCTCCATGGAAACTATGTGGATGGTTCGGAGGGCTGCAGCCGTGGCAGCTGGTGACTGGCAGCCTTGCCTCCGTGGCGCGCCCGCTCATGCACCACGTCTCGTGCAGAGCTTCTGGCGAAACGTCCAACCTCCCAGGTGACTCAGCCCCGCTGCAGCCCAGATTTGGCACCCTGCGACTTCTGGCTTTTCCCCAAACTTGAGTCACCCTTGAAGGGGAAGAGAATTCAGACCATCGATGAGACTCAGGAAAATGCGACGGGGCAGCTGACGGTGACTGGGAGACCCGTGTGAGGTCCCAAGTGCCCACCTCGAAGGGGACCGAGGCGTCACTGTCCTACGTACAGTGTTTCTCGTGTCTCGTATCTTCAGTAAATGTCTCTTGCTCACAGCGCACAGCTGGATACTTTGGGACCCGCACTCCTGCAAAGCACCGCCCTGGGCGGGTGCACCCGTGGGGAGTGTCTCACCCTGCGGTGGTCTGCCTTTCACTCTCTGGCCAGCGTCTTCCGCTGCACACGGATTCCTCATTCCACGTGCTTCTGCACCGGTTTTCCCTTTTATGATTCGCACTTTGTTTTCTGTCTGAGAAATCTTCACCTTGGCCCTAAAAAACAGCCCCTTCTGTTTCTTCTCCTCCGTGCGCCTGCACCCGCTGGGTGCCGTGTGACAGTTCACAGGCACGCCCGAACCCCGCCGAGAATCGCCGCAGCGCGTGGGGCGGGAGTCGGGCTCGCCGTTCTCCTCGTGGGCTCCCTCGCGATGCACAGAGAACACGGCGTTTCCCTTCTTCAGCGGCACCGTTATCACGGCGCTGTGCTGTTCGGTTTCCGGGCTGTGCTTGCATGTCTGGCCGTCTGGCTGTCTGTGTATGTCGTGTTTCGGCAGCCCTGCCCTCCCCGGCTCCGTGCAGCCCACGTTCCCCCAGTGGGACCACTGGCCTCCTGCTGAAGACGTGTTCTGGAGGACGTCCCCTAGACAGGGCCTGGTGGTGCCACACCCGGATGAGCTTTTGGTGGACAAATGTCCTCCTCACACTTGTTTCTGGAAGGGACAGGTTCTCCGAGGAGCAGTGGGGTTGAGGCCCTTTGTCTTGGTCCCTGGGCTCACCGGCCCGTCTGGCCTCTCGGCTGCCGCTCCTGGCTGTCTGTCCACCTGGGAGCCGCCTGTCTTTCCCGTGGGGGTGTGGCAGGCTGTTTCTTCCAGCGGCAGTCCGCGGAGTCCTTCCACCTGCACGCTGAGCCGTTAACCAGGGATGAGAAGCTTCCAGTCGTTCCCTCTCTGCCAGCAGCTCCCGCCCCCCCCCGGCTTCGGGGTGCAGCGGGGCAAGTCCCTCTCCCCCTGTCCCCAACCGAGGTCCCGGGCCGCCTCCGGTCCGTCCTCTCCGTACCAGGCTCCAGGACACTAATCCGTGTGCTGAAATTTTAATCAGTTATGATAGATTCGCTGTGTTGGAAGTTCCCCTCGACAGAGCCGTTTGCCCCCCCTTTCGCCCCCTGACCGGTAATCTCAGACAGAAGCGGTGCACGTGAGGGGCCCAGCCGCGCCTGGTGATGCATGGCGGTGGCCGGTCTCAGCCCCCCTCGGGTGCCCAGTCTGCCGGCACGCTCTCCCGTTTCCTCAGGAACCGCTCATCGCCTTGTGAGCGTGAAGTGGGGGGCTGCTTCGCATGCCCTCCGAGTGCAGGTCCAGGTCCCTCTGGGCCTGGGGGAAGGTGCTCGGTGTCATTTACATCTGAAGCAGACACACGGTCCTCCCACCCCAGCCCTGGGATAAGAGTCTGTTGTGTGAATCTGGGTGCCGGCTGGCGCTGTGTCCTCTGGGGTTTCCCGGCACTGCTCCGTACCGGGGTCCCTCCCGCGGCCCCCTGCGCAGGGGCAGGGTGGCCCTTCAGGGTTCCTGCTTCACAGGGTAGTGGGCGTCTGTCACCCTCCTGGCGGTGGTCTTCTGCCCCCACACGCCGCCTGGGCCTGGGAGTGCCTGCGCCCCGGACCCCCTGGCTGGCAGGCTCAGAAGGACACACCCGGGGCGTCCCCACGGCAGAGGCAGGTCACTCCTTGTTCCTTTGCTCTGCCCCGGGTTTGGCGGTTTCCCCCTGGAAGGGGAGGCATTGGTCTGCATGGAAGGGCACCAGCTCCTGGGCACACTGTGCCCCCTGGTGCTGCCCCCAGGGCGCCCCTACCCCCCCCCCCGGGCTCTGGCCTCTGCCAACACCCCTCGGGCACCCGTGAGTGCTGGGTGCTCGCCGCTGGCAGGCGCTGCTCCACTCAACGCAGAAGCAGACCCAGCCCAGTCCCATTCTTTGCGTGGAGTCGGCCTGGCCTTGACCCTTCCAACCCCGTGGGGGGTCCTGTGTCGCCCTGGGGTGCATTGGTGGGCAAAGAACTGCCTGACCACTCTGCCCCCGGGCTGCTGGGCCTGCTAACCCCCAAACTCAGTCTTCCTGTGCCGGGCCCCAGCCCCAGCCCCAGCCCCAGCCCCAGCCCCAGCCCCATCCGCCAAGCGCCTGCAGGCCCAGGGTGTCTTGGGGGCTTGTCTGGGAGCGCCGTTTCCCGGTTGGGGCTCAGCATCTGCTCCGGGCTCCAGGAAGCTGCGGGCTGCTTTGCATAAGCACCCGGAGGCACCACAGGGAGGGGTGACTCAGCCCTGCACAGGGAAGAGTGGCCCGCCAGGCTTGATGTAATAACCCACCTGCTGCGCTCCTGAGGCACGGCTGCCTGGGGTCCCGGTTCCCCCCGCCCCCCACCAGGGCCAGCACTTGGGGGCAAGGGCAGGGACCAGAGCCCCGAGGAGGAGCAGGGAGGCCTGTGGGGGCTGGGCCAAGGCCCCGGCTCTTCAGAGGGGAGCAGGTCCCAGCTGTCTGCTGGCCTCGCCTGCCCTCGGTGTCTGGGGCTGTGTGAACACCCTCTTGAAACAGCAGCTCCTGTCTGCCCTCGAGGGGTGGGGGCAGGGGCCTCACAGCAGCTGGCCTGCCCACCCAGGCCTGTCACAGCCTCTCCCAGGCCGCCCGTCCACACTGCCGCCATCCACAGCCCCTCACCCAGCAAGGCCCTGGACGGGCTGGCTCGGAGCTCAGCCTGCCACAGGGTGGACGGTGGCCCCAACTGCCAGCGCACCCCCAGCTGCCGGCGGGAGAAGCTCCATCGGCCCGTGCTGAGCCCCGGGTCCTGATGCCCTGGGCTCGGCCACACCGGGTGAAAGGAGCAGGGTCTTCCTGGGTCCCAGGCCAGAGGAAGAGCTAGAGAAAGTGGCCCCTTTTGGGGCACAAGTGGGAGGGTCCTCTGCCCTGGCCTCCTGAACACAGGCTGAGGGACAGCCCAGGGGCCTGGGTGGACACTGCAGGCCCTGCTCCCGAGGTAGGGGGGCATGCAGGCTGGCTGTGGTGGGTGGTTCACGGTGGTGACGGGCTGTGGGCTTCCTGTGGGGAGCCAGCCCCCGTCTACCTCCCTGCTGCCCTGGCCCCCTGCCCCACCTGGTCCCGGTTGGGACCATCCACTGCCTCCGGTGGGGGCAGGCAGGGGCAGGAGGACGAAGGAGCAGGGCTGGGAGGACGTCCCCAAACCCATCGCCTTCACCCCAGAGACACGAGGCCCCTGGGAACTACCCTTGACTTGAGTGGAGGCCGGGTCTTCCAAAGGCTGGGATCTGTGTGGGGCTAGGTGGGTGTGGGGGCCAGCTGGGACTGGACTTCCACCCAGGTCCTCATTGGGGATGAGAGTGGCCCTGGGGGTTGGGGGGCGGGAGGCAGATGTCCTAGCGGGCCCCTGGCCTGGGGTTGGGGGCTAGACTTCAAGGACTGAGAAACAGCGTCTGGGGGCTGGTGCTCGGCCTCCGGGCGTGGGGCCTGGGCAGGTGGGCAAGGGTTCAGGGCCTCTCTCTCTCCCCCCAAGGGCTGCGGAGGAGCCCGCCCGCGTCGCGTCTAGTGCCCCCTGGCTGCCGCTGTCTGTCCAGCCCTGCCCCGCTGGCCCTGCCCCGCTGGCGTGGCTGCTCCTGCACCACCACCAGGCACCGCCACCTCGCTGCTCGTGGACCTCGGGACCTGGGACCCGCAGCCCAGACGTGGCACGTCTCTTTGGAAACCTGCACGTAGATGAGGAACCTTGTATACAGAGCTATTTTAGCGAAATCATGCAACCCTAACTGCACTGTTTCTCATGGAGTCCCTGCCCCAGCCCGGCGCCTGCACCCCACAACCTACGCCCCACACTTTGTCTGCCTTAGAGACATGGGGGAGGGAAGGAGAGAAACACCCACGTGTGGTTGCCTCTCACGCACCCTGCCCTGGGGACCTGGCCCACAACCCAGGCATCTTCCCTGACTGGGAATCGAACTGGTGACCCTTCGGTTCTCAGGCCGGCACTCAATCCACTGAGCCACAGCAGCCAACCAGGTCTGCTCACTCTTTTATTCAACAAAAGTCTTGCTCTGCTGGCCCAGGCTCTTGGTGCCCCTGCGTCTCCTTCCAACCTGGTGCCGAGCAAGGGGCCGACCCTCAGAAGCCAGTGCAGTGGGGCTTCTGCGCCCTCGGCTGTCGGCGGGCCGTGCAGACGAGGAAGGCCCAGGGTGAGGGGGCCCCTGCGGACTCCCTGGGCTCAGGTTGGGGTGTTCACTGCCCCCCCAGCCTACGCAGGATGGGGGTGTCTGAGGAGTGGTCGGGGACAGTTCTTTGTGGACACTGGGGAGGCCTGGAGCCCCCAGGCCTCAGAGACAAGTCAGGGGCCCTGGAGGGGAGGGCCCCCCCAGCCATGCTTTGCCCCCTGAAAGCCATGGGGTTGCCCCCCGCCCCGAGGATCACCCCTCGGTTCTACGGTGCCACATTCCAGAGCAGGCGAGTCCCCTGGCAGGGTAGCCGTGGAGCAGGCCCGCTAGGGTGCCTCTCGGGCCCCAGGGGCCTCCTTGCTCCAAGGTGATGGTGCCAGGGAGTCACCTGGTGTAGCAGTGACTGCACCACCCCACATGGAGCCTGCCATCACCCACCCCCGCCCTATGGCCACAGGTGAACACCTCGGGGGCCCATGGACCAGGCGGTGGTGGGGGCCGGGGGCACCAGTCTGGGGGGAGGGAGGCTAGGTGGTGGCTATGGCAGCAGGGTGCGGACTGTGGTCCTGGGTGTCGCCTGCCACAGGCCCCATCTCCTGGGGGGACACTCCATGAAGGGCCCCATCTGCACTGAGGGCTGCTCCAGGGACCCGCCTGCTAGGTGCCTGGCCTGGGGATGGCACCACTCTGGGTCTGCTCCCCGCCACCCGTGGGCGGCCCCACACCCCTTCACATGTCCCCCCACTCGTGGGACAGTGCCTGTCAGGGGAGGGAGGAGACCAGGTCTCCAGAGCACGTCTGGGGTCTCTGCTTCCCAGAGATGCTGTGAGCCTCTGTCTGGAAACTTCTCCGGGGCCCAGCAGGGTTCCTGAGCAGAAGCCAGGCCTGGGCATCACAGGCTGTGGGGCACAGTCCTCTGGGGCAAGGGACAGCAGCCAGAGGGCTTGGCAGAGAGGGGATGGATGGGAGCACCCAAGATTTGGGGTGCAGTCTCAGGTCCCACTCCAGGCGAGCACTGCCCCTCAGGACTGGGGGCCAGAGGAGGCATGCTGGGGAGCAGGCGCCCGGCGCTGCTCATGCCGCAGGGCTGCCCACCAGGGTCAGGGCCGCCCCCACGCCCTGCCATCAGGAGGGCGCCTGAGCGAGAGGGTGTGGGGCCGACTCCCTGGCCCCTCAGCCCCGCAGGCAGCCTTGCTCCGGCCTCCAGCCCCGTGGAGACCCCGGCACCTGGGGCCTTGGTGACTCAAGGCTCAGGAGTGTCTGGCAGTTGAGAAAGCCCACGGGCGTCTGGCCAGAGTCCGCAGGCCATCAGCACGAGCTGGGACAGGCGGGAAGTCGTGGGGCTGTGGTTTTGGCCGGCCCACTTGGGCTCCATTCCACCGGGAGCCACCGGGCAGGAGGAGTGTCAGCTCCTGTTTGCTGCTGGGGCTGGAGGCTGCAGCTGGGGCGGCGACAGCAGCTGCCGAGGAACGCCCTGCAGGCACCCCCGACCCCGCATGCACAGGGTCCCTGCCGCTGGGGCCATGCTGGCCGGGTGGGCTGTGGCTCTTCTGTCCCTGACCTGGAGCACCTACCAGAGCCTGGCCATCCCCCGGATCTCGGAATGCAGCCTCTCCTGCTCCCAGGTGAGCCCCTGCCTCTCCCTAGCCCTCACCTAGATGGGGCCCCAGTACCTCCACAGGTGGGCGCCGGCCCGGCACTGTGAGCACACAAATAAGAGTGACAGGTGAGGGTACAGGAGCCCGGGGGGTGGGAGTGTGGAGGCCTGGGGATCCCTGCGAGGTGCCCAGCCTGACCCTGTGGCTCTGCTCTGGGGGACGTTCCCTGCCGCACCTGTGACCCACCTCCCTGAGGGGACATGTCAGGCAGCCCAGAGCCATGCTGCCTCACCCAGGGCCCTGGCTCTGGCAGTGTCGGGCCTGTGTGGACACCGAGGAGGAAACCCTTCTGGTAACGTGTTCATCCTGGTGCGGGAAGGGCTGCCAGGCGAGGACACGGCTCAGAAGTGGTGGTGTGCTGGGGCTTTTCAGGGCAGAGCAGGGTGCCTCGGCCTCACCCAAGGGAGGGTCTCGGCAGCACCTGCTGTGAGAAGTGTGCCCGCAACCCAGGGAGTGCCCGCAACACCGAGGCTGGCTGCGGCACAGCGGCCGCGGCCGGGAGGGGTCACGGGGCGGGGGTCCTGACTGAGCACCTGCTGTGTGGGCCGCTCAGGTGTGGACCTCGGGGAGCCAGACGCTGCCCTGCCCTCAGGGACGGTGTTCTAGTCATAAAAACGCACAGCAAACCTAGACACAGGGGTGGTGATGGCTGAGGAGGCGGAGAGCCAGCGCAGGCAGGCTGGGGGAGGGCTCCCACGTGCCTCCCAGTGGTGGCTGGGTCCCCAGGACACGGGGTCTCCCTTCAGGAGGAAGGCAGGTCCGAGGAGCCTGGGAGCGTGTCCAGCAGAGGGCCCAGGACAGGGGCTCAGTGAGGGACGGGCTCACGGTGGCTGAAGCACAGGGCAAGGGTCAGGCTGGGCTGCAGAGGCTGGGGGCTGGGCTCAGAGCTGGGGTGCAGGGACCCTGGGGCTGGGGAGGTTCCCTCCCAGAAGCAGCGCAGGGGGGGGCTCCTCAGGGGGAGGGGAGGCAGCAGGAGGGCCCAGGTGCCCCAGGGCGGGAGATATGCCAGGTGGCCTTGAGCCTCAGGGCTGATGGAGGAGCCGTCCAGAGGTGGGGCTGGGCCAGTGCTCAGGAAAGGGGAAACCTGGATTTGGAAACGTGGAGTCTGAGAACCCACCTGCCAAGGACAGGGGCCTTGGGGTGGAGGTCAGGGTGAGGCCATCCCACTCGGGGAAGGGGCTGCTGACCAGGCTGCGGTCGGAGCCCGCCCCACCCAGGTCTATGAGGAGGAGGAACCCTGGAAGGGAGGGGGGCCGGAGGGGGCGGGAGGCCATCGGGAGGAGGCGAGGGGGTCCCCACCCACAGATGGTGGTGGCCTAGCCACTGGGCTGAGCTGGTGGGGTGAGGGGGAGGAGGCTGCTGGATGCTGGGCAGGCAGCTTGCCACTGAGGGAGGGGCAGAAGCTAGAGAGGGGACAGCAGAGGCCTTGGTCCAGCCCAGTCACAGCCCCCGTCAGTGAACACGGGTCCTCCTCGAGACATGGCAGTCAGGGCCTGGGGCTGCAAGGGGCTGCCAGGGACCCGCCGGCCCCCCAGCTCCACTGGTGCCATCCTGCAGCCAAGACCAGGATGCTGGATCCCTCCTCCCTCCAGCTGGACAGACCCCAGGCCCCACCTCAGAGACTGTGCCTCAGGGGTTCCTCCCCAGACTTGGCCCCCTCCCCTGCATGGGCCGGGAAGCCCCGGAAAGCCCAACGGAAACCCCCAGCAACTTCTGCATTTCTGCCCTGCCCATCAGGGCCCAGGGCACGGGGCCCACCCTCTCCCCTTTCCCCAGATACCAGGGCTTCCGGGCAGCACAGCTCCCAGGTGCTCTCTGGACTCAGTTTTGCCCCTGCCGGTCCCTCTTCCTGTGCCCCCAAGGGCACTGTAAAGTCGGCTACCAGACTACATCCACCTGCCCTCCCCACCCCCTGCTCAATCACATTCTGAAGGAGGCGGCAGGTGGATGGGCAGCCAGGTGGGCTCCCACCTTGGGACAGGCTCTGCCCGTGGCCCATGGGTGCGGCCACAGGACCAAGGTGGCAGGTCCTGTCTGTGGTCCCCCGACCTCAGCAGGAGATGCGGGAGGGGCAAGCAGCCTGTCCCCAGGGAGACATTGTGTGGGTCAGAGGACAGGACCGTGGCAGTGGGGCAGGAATCAGAAGCCAGGGAGACTTTGAGATGCGGAACGGAGAACAGACATCCGGGGAGGAGAGGGGAAATGCTGCATCGGCCTGGAGTGTAGTCCACAGCCAGGTCCCGCCACTGTGCCGTCCCTCGCGGGTGACGTGATGACATCAGGGACTCTGGGCCGACGCCCCGGAGACCTAACGCTCTTCTGAAGCGAGAGCTATTTAGAGAGGGGGCGAGGGGGAAGACGGGACCAGCAGGGTGCCTGCCCCTCAAACCCAAGGGGCCGAAGCAGACCCCACTCTCGTTCCTCCTGTGCCACCAGCAGTGAGCCCGGGGTCTCCCCCTTGAGCGGCCCCCCCGCCCACTGTCCCAGATTCCTGCGGTCCCCAGAGAGTCAGCTCCCCAAGAAAGGGACAGAGGCCTCCACTGCTGTGGCTTCTCGCTGCCACTGCTGTCACCGCGCCTTCCGACTCGCAGGACGGCACCTGCCCTGATGCTTGGCAGCGTAGCCTGGGACGGCGGGGCCTGGAGGTCGGTCCCGTCACACCGTTTACCGAGTGACCCTGTGGGCAGGCCCCCGGGCTGGGCTTTCACAAGGCCAGTGTCCCAGGTATAGAGGGGAAGGAACCGAGGGCTGTGACACCCAACGGCCAGCGAAGCTGGGGCCCAGGGACACACCCAGGCCGGCTCCGGAGGGAGGACTGACCCTTCACCTCTCTCTCCGTTTTGTCTCCAGGGCTTCACCTGCAAGAGCCGCAGGAACCGTGAGTACATTTCGGGTGGAGGGGACGAGCTGTCCTCCCCTGGCCTCATGTCCTCCTGGGGGGGCAGGTCTGCCCACAGCCGGGGCCGCCTCCCTGTCCCCAGCCTGCATCTGGGGGCGTGCTTGGGGGGGACATCACCACGCCGTTCCACGCCCCCACCAGCGTCTGCTGGCGTCGCCCTACGGACCAACACTCCTCGGTCCGCTCCGACGTTCTCCGGGGTGCAATGACAGCCCGCCTCAAACAGCTCTGGGTCTTGGCAAACACAGTGCAGATTTACTGAAAGGGGTACACGTGATGTGGAACATGTGAGGGGGGAGTTTAAATAAATCCTGCTCCACGGCCCCTGCATGGACAAAAAATACAATTTACGGTAGGGGAACATTGTTTAGACCTTTTTGTAGGCAAATATAACAGGAAAAGCAGATAAGAACATTTCATAAAAACAAAATTACTTTATGCCATTTAAAATAAGCATTTTCTTTAATTTTCCTGGAACGTAACAGGAAACAACACACTAAAGAAATGGGCGGTGCAGTCTTTGGGGTTCTCTGGGCGCAGGGGCACGTCATCTGCAGATGGCGACAGTTTTGCTCCCTCCTTTCCGTCTGCGTGACTGGCGCTCCCTCTCGCCTGAGGGCCTCGACTGGGACTCCCGGTGCTGTGTCGAGTAAGTGACTCCACGGCAAACCACTGGACCGGATGAATGAATTCCGTAATGTGGCAGGATGCGAAATAATTATTCAGACGCCAGTTGCATCTTTATATGCCAGTACTGAACTATCAGAAAGGGAAACTGAGAAAATAGTCCCATTCACAATTGCATCGAGAAGGTGAAATGTCTAGGACTAAATTTAACCAAGGGTGTAAAAGACTTGTACTCACGGAACTATAAGACACTGAAGAAAGAAACTGAGGAAGATCCAAATAAGTGGACGCACATACGTGTTCACAGATAGGAGGAATTAACATCGTTAAAATGTCCTACCACCCTAGGCAATCTATAGATTCAATGCAATTCCAATTAGATTCCAATGTCGTGTTTCACAGAACTAGAACAAATACTTCAAAAGTTTACACGGAAGCACAAAGGCCACAGCAATCCTGAGAGGAACAAAGTTGGAGGAATCACACTGCCTAATACCAAACCGTATGACAAGGCCACGGTAACAGACACAGAGATCAGCGGAACAGAACAGGGGGCCCAGAGAAAAATCCACGCCTTTATAGACAATTAATATTTGACAAAGGGGGCAAAAATAGTCTGTCCGATAAACGGTGTTGGGAAAATTGGACAGATACATGCAAAAAAATGAAACTGGAGGACGCCACGTTGCACCACACACAAGAATAAACTCAAAAAGGGTTAAAGACTTCAACGTCTGACTCAAAACCATAAAAACCCTACAGGAAAACAGGCAGTAAAGCCCCAGACATTTCTTGTAGCAATATTTTTTCTGAGGCATTGCCTCTGGCAGGGAAAACAAAAGAAAGATAAACAAACAGGACTACACCAAACTGAACAATCTGCACAGCCTAGGAAACCATGAACACAGTGGAAAGACAGCCCACGGAACGGGAGAACGTATTTGCCAATGATAAGGGGTTAAGGTTTAAAGTTCATAGAGAACTTAGAAAACTCAAGAGCAAAAAAAAAAAAATCCAACCTAAAAAATGGGCAAAGGAACTGAACAGACACTTGTGTGATAGGCCACACAGATGGCCAATAGACACCGCTCATGAGAGAAGAGCAAGTTAAAGCCACGATGGACGCCGTCTCCCACCGCTGAGAACGGCCGTCGTCGATGAATCCAGACACGGAGTGCTGGCGAGGATGTGGAGAGAGCAGAGGCCCTTTGCACTGCTGGTGGGCGTGAACGCAGACTGCGGCAGCCACTGTGGGAAGGAAGCAGTGTGGAGTTTCTTCAATGAATTAAAAGTGGATCTGCCCTGGCTGGTATAGCTCAGTGGATTGAGCGCGGGCTGCGAACCAGGCATCGCAGGTTCGATTCCCAGTCAGGGCACATGCCTAGGTTGCAGGCCATGTCTCCCAGCAACCGCACATTGATATCTCTCTCTCTCTCTGTCTCTCTCCCCCTCCCTCCTTCCCTCTCTAAAAATAAATAAATAAATAAAATCTTTAAAA
>PVIA01010083.1:0-54870 GCA_004024845.1 Tonatia bakeri
AAAAAATGGAAATTCCTATGTGGCCCAAGAAGAAGCTGAACAGCAGATTTAGATTTTATGGCCCACATGGTAACAGCAGAGAGGACTTGGTCCTATGCAAGGTCCAAGACTCCAGTAAAAAACAGGACTCTTGAAGGGCTGTCCTTTAGTGTAAGTGCAGGACAGAAACCACACACGTTCATAAAGATAACACATCTGCTAGCAGAGGCAATCAGGAGAAGATATGCTATTCACACCTGTAGTTGGATGGGGAGTAAAAATGTTTGCTTTTACAGAGTTCTGAAGTTCAAACTTATACCATCTATGAGGTATACCACTTTGCAAAGAAATTAACACAAATATCAATGGGTAACTTTGGTATACTTACAGAAGCAAATGTAAAATTTCTCCAGAGGAAAAACACTTAGGATTCATAGGTCAATAAAGGTAAGGTCAGATATCAAAAGTATCAAATGAATGAGAAAATACTGTAGCATGAGCAACTGTCAGCAAACAGAAGAAAAGGCAGATTTAGATGCCCTTGAACTTCAGACAATAGAGCAATATGAATATGTTTGAAATTGTTAAAGACATAAAATAAGAAATTAAAACCACAGGAAAAGAATAAGAACTAAGGGGAAACATACCAAAAGATCTGAAAAAGAAAACTCCTACAAGATAGTTAATGAACTACAAAAATTCAATGGATGAGCTAAATGAAGAATTAGACAGAGCTGAGGTGATAACTAACAGATTGGGGGATAAATATGAAAGAATCCTGAAGGGCACAGACCTGAGGCAGAGAAATGGAAAATACTAAAAGAAGGTTGAAACCTAAGATGATAAGAGCCAGCATGCGTCCAATAGGACGTCCAAGGAAAGAATAAAGAGGGTGAGAGAAAAGCAGTATTCAGGAAGACAAAGACTGACTGCTTTCCAAATTGATGAAAGACATGTCTCCTCAGATTCCACAACGTAAAGGAGCCCCAAGCAAAATAAATAAAAATAAATTCATACCAGGACACAATTCATTGCAACCACAAACCCCAAGGGAAAAGAGACCTTAAAAGTGATTACAGTGAAAGGGTACTTTCAAATGAATTACAATTGAACTGACAGCAGACCTCTGACAGAAACCTCAGAGGCCCCAGAGCCATGGAATACTTCCTTCCCAGGGCTCAGATAACACTGCCTGGAACTCCACACAAAACTACCCTCAGAGGGAAAAGGGCACAAAGCCCATTTCAGACCAAGAGTCAGAAGTGAGTCTGCCATTAATACACCCACTCTAAGAGAATACTGATGTAGGTTCTCCAGGCAGGAAGAAAAAAGGCAGGGGAAAGAAATGGAAGGCAAGAAGCAAAAATAATTTGAGTATAAATAAAATATTGTGTCCTGGATATATTCTGAATTATAGAATACTAAGTCCCAGATAGCTGTCCATGTCTTTATGGCTTCTCATGGGTCTCCAGAATATTGAGTTTCTACCTCCCCCGTCATGCTTCTAATGAAGAGAAGGTCATCAGCTTATTTATGTGCAAAAATATTTATAATTTATGAATGAGAAAACTGCAGAACATTCCCAACCAAAGTGTGGGGTTGCTCAAAGGAAGAGAAAGACCTTGTCCCCAGGTGTACATTTTATTGGCAACCAGAGTTACAAATTAGAATTCCATGATTGAGGGTAGCAGCCTCCTCTCAGTTTCAATTTCCAATTTAATCACTCTGTCTAATGGGGACATATCGACAGTATTATTTTCAAGATATACTATTTAGGGGGAAAAAGCAATGATTGGAAAAAAGATACAAAGAAAATTTACTTGTCATTATATGCTTTTTGTCCTTTTAAATGTTATGCCATGTGCATGTACTGCTTATTCAAAATATGAATGCTGTATTAATTAATTTTAAAGTAATACTTAAAAATCTAAAAACCGACTTTGGTTTGTTCTAAATAAAAAAACCAAGGGGATACAAATTCAAAGAAGTCAATGAAATAATACAATGTAAGTTATATTCAAAAGTGCTCCATTGAAAAAAATTATCAATCTATTTAAAAGCAAAAGTCCATATTCCCAAATAATTCCACTTGACTTTTTTTTCATGGAGACCTTCCCTCTCACAGCTTGAAAGCATTTTTTCTCTTACATTACCTCCATGGTGTGTCCTCATTTCCAGCCTCAATTAGACAGGCACTGCAATAAGTGTCTGAAAAACGTCCCCTCACAGTTGTTATCTATTATACATGACTGACACAAGGAATGAGGGAGTGAGACTTCTTTTCCAATTAACCTGGAGGACTTGGAAGAATGACTTTGAGATTTAAAACTAAGAACTTTTAACTACTTTCTGAATAATACAAAGACAGAATTCTAAAAAGCATTAATTTTTTAAGATTTGCATCAGAACTACAATAAAGCAATTTTAAGAAATGCAAAGAATGCATCAATATTGGTAAGTTAAATATTTTAAATGATTAAAGTATAGTAAAATTATACTTAATGGTGGCTTATAAATGAATAAAAAACTAGAATTATTTCTTATTCTAATCTTCACAATATCTCAGGGTACCTCTAGTTAGCCAAAGGATGTCTAAAAGCTTCAAACAGCTGTGTATATAAAATTGTATTATACGTATAATATGATCACATCAGGTATCATGATGCTGTATGCCTTGCTTACATTATTTTATTCAATCTCCAGAACTAATGGCTGAGGTAGATACTATTATCACCTTCATTTTGTGTTATACATGTGAAAATAAAGGCAGAGGAAAATAAAGTAACGTAGAAAAGGCCACAGAGCTGGTCAACAGTAGAGCTGGGACGAATGGCAATGTCAGTCTGACTTTGGTGTTTCTGTTTTTTCTATAATTACGTTACATGCTCCAAGGAGGACCAAGGTTTGGCAGAATCTTAAGCAAATAAAGGGTTATTTAAGAGGTTTAGGATTCCCAACGTAAAGAGAAGATATCTTAAGTACCCAAGTTAACTCATATGCATGGTATGGTCAAAAGACTTTGGTGAGAGTTTTTTTGTTCTTTAAAAATTGTAACAGGAAAATGTACTGCTGTGATCTAAAGCCCTAATTCATCTAAAGTTCATTAGTACACATTCATCAAATGTAATTAATCACTTTTGTCATTAGATGCCAACTTTGACGGTCAGATGGGTCTCAGCAAGTATGACTGGAGATCCTGTCTTAGGAGGATCGACAATCCCTCCACGGGTGTGTTTCCAGATTACAGAGCTGCCAAATGATCTCTGTGCCTTGCCTGGAAAAATCACTTTGGTAGACACCGAGGAGGATCAGAAGCTGAACCTCCTTCATCCCAAATTTTATTACGTAAAGTTTAACTAATGATTTTTTTGTGTAAGAAGTTTAGCTAGAGCAAAATAGATTTAAAATAATACTAGAAAAAGATCACCTTTATTGGTAAAGCAAAGGTATTTAAACATTTTTCTTCTTTTTTAACTATATTACCTCAAAATTTTTCCTCAGTCTCCCTTTTCTCCCCACAAAAAGATACATCTTTTGGTAATGGGATTGTACTGAGTCAATTTGGAAAAAAAAAAAGAAAAAAAACACATATAGATTATGTAGAAATATTTTGCAAATTTTCTCCTGCTTCTGAATATTTTCAGTCTTTCATGTAAAACAATATAAAATAATGTAAGCTTCTGAAAAACATGCCTTTTTTTAAAAAAAAGCTATATAATTATGAAATTAAATCAATGTACAGGGTCCAGCATAAGTAATGCCCCTGTTTTATTACAAAATCATAAACATGTAATTCTGTAACATAACAAGATCACACTCAAGTAAACCATATGATATTTTAGGTGAAATGTTCAAATTAAAACTATACATTATTACATCCACATTATTACCCTAATAACCACACTCAAGCAGGCCTTACTTCTGCTGGACCCTGTATTTCTTTAATGATGAAAAATGGCTAATTTAACCATATCCAAAATTTTAATATAATTTGACATTAATAATAAATGCTAACTGTACATACTGCTAGCAAAATAACTTTGTTACTATAAATGAGTTAAAGGATTTTTACCCTATACTGTAACAATAACAACATAACTTTTAAAAACCAATCAACCTCAATCAACTTGAAGTTATCTTTGAAGTAAAGCAACACTCATACACACCACATGCTTCATTTTATCATTTTGAAACTAGAGATATTAAAAAGCTATGAAAACACTTAGAAATACACCTTAAATTTATATTCATTTTAACTACTCACTAAACATAATTAAAATCTCATTTCATGTTTTGATCTGTAGATAAGAAACTCATTATTTCACACACTGGAAAAAAAAGAAGCCATCTATCACAAAAGAATCTGATCTCTTTTTCTTTGATATTGCAGTATATATATATTTTTAGCCTTCTTATTTGATACCAATTTTTCCCCAGTTATAAACATTCAACTTGATTCAAGTCAGCATTTACTTATAGGAAACTGTCAAATCTTTAAAGTTAGGGTTTAATTCGTGACTGAAGTATTTACTTTTAGTGTACTAAGACAGCTTTGCATATTAACTAGGTCATCAGACATGTTTGCTGAGGTTTAGCAACTGTGCAATAAATATAGTATGGCAGTGACAGAGCTGTTAATTCTCAGCACATAGATTTCTACTATATTATTCTGGTATCCAAGAAATAATCATCCTGCTAAATCCAAGTTAAACATCTGATAGAATATTAGGATGTTTAACTAAAAATTTTGTTGTGCTGCTATACATATGGCTGATTTTACACAGTGGTTAAAAAAGAAGTCTATGAAAAATTAATTTTAATTAGTAAAATGCATACACATGGCCCCTTTGCAAAGTTGGTAAATGTATTCAGCCATTCCATGAATGCGCAAATGAGACAGAAATATGAGGCCTGTCCAGAAAAAGGCCAGCCATTATTAATCTAACGAGAATGGTTTGTGCAACATCATTGTAACCTGGCAGCCAAGGAGAGTGGACTGGAAGGCACACAAGTGAACAATGACAACTTCAATGTACTAGTCAGTGGGAGCAGTAGATGCCCTTGAGTGAGCATGTGTACCACGTGGCCATCGCACTCAAAATGACTGAGCAAGTACAGCAATGAATCCGTACTTTGAATCAAATTTTGTGTTAAGCTTGAACAGTCCACCATGGAAACTGTTTGGATGATTCATAAAGCTCCAGATATGGGCAACTGGTGATTGGTAGCTTCAACATGGCAACACGCCGGCTCATGCATCATCTCTTGTGCAGAGTTTTTTTGTGAAACATGAAATCACCCAGGTGACTCAGCCTCCCTACAGACCAGATTCAGTCCCCTGTGACTTCTGGCTTTTCCTAAGACTAAAATCACCTTTGAAAGGGAAGAAATTTCAGACCATTGATGAGATTCAAGAAAATACAACAGGGCAGCTGATGGAGATTGGGAGAACTGTGTGATGTCCCAAGGGGACTGAGGTGTTATTGTCCTATGTACAATGTTCTTGTATCTTGTATCTTCTCCAATAAATGTCTCTATTTTTTGGTAGTACATGGATGGATACTTTCTGGACAGGCCTTGTAGACTAAATAAATTAGGGGGAGCTAGTTCAGGGGAGACTTTCTCGACTAAAGTAACAAGAGTTGGTGAATGTTATACATTACAATTGTCTCTCAAAAACTAGTAGATCCTATCACTTCCTCCTGAATGAGTCCATTGTGAAGACCTGGATAGCTACTGAGGCCAGGAATTAACCTACTTTCTAAGCTCTGAGGCAGTATCCAACTTCAGCAGTCCAAATTTAGGTCATTGCTATACTTAGGAAATCTTGGCAATCCTGTTATTTTTCCCTACCTTGGGAGAGAAAAAACCGCCACAGTCTTCATTGTTAAATACAACAGGATTAGTTGGCACATGAAAGGGTGAGCATAATAAAAAGCACAGACCCCATGCGGGATGAGAGTAGAATAAATTCCTTAGCATATAGCATGGCACAGGAAAAAGGGAAAGAAAAGAAGGAAGAAAAAATGGAGAAAAGAAGGAAAAAGAAAATGGTGAACTAGGAATCGGTATGCCTGAGTTCTAAATTGCAGATCTGTTCCTACCATGAAACAGCTACGTAAGTTCCTTCATTTCTCTGTGCCTTCATTACCTCATCAGCCATATGAGAGTACAGGAAAGACCCTGAAGGCCTCTGTAAACTAATACTCAAAAATGTCCAGCTAATATGGAAGCAACCACATCTTCTTTTCCTTCTCTTCTAATTGATTACTTGCTTATGCCTAATTTTAAAATTTATTCACCAAATATTTGTGAAGTGCCTAATAAGGTACAGTCCTTATAATATGTCTAAAGATTTAAAAGTGAACCAGATACAGTTTTTTATCCCCATGAAACTAAATGTCCGAGTGGACAGGAATGAGTTTAGGAACCAGAGGGACACGAGGGTGAAAGCTGGGTAGATAAGGAGAGGCCAAATCGTCAAGAGTCTTATATGTCACGTTCAGAAATGTGACCTTTATCTGCAGGGTAATGAGGGATGCTGAAGTTTTATTCCCCTATGGGGTGATACGACAAGATTTGTGCTCTGTTGTTCTGTCGAGACTGGAGGCAGAGAAATACACCTGAGAGTCCTGCATAGTACCACCAGAATGGAGAGAAATGGACCCTAGTAAACGAAGCAAAAGGGCTTGACTGGATGTGAATGGCGACAAGAAGGGCATGAGTCCTTGACTACTGGCCAAGCAGACTTGGTAGATGAGGCTGCCACTCACTGAAATAAGGAACAGAAGTTAAAAACCAGGTTTCGGTAATAGAAGAGGAAGAGGAAGGGAGTCATGAGTCACAGAGATGACGTGTTCAGTTTGGAGTGTTTGGATTTAAGGTGCCCAGAGAAACATACTGGGAGGCATTGGATATTTGACTTTGAACCACCTTCCACAGAATAAACCAGAAGTTAATGCTCTTTATGCATCATGAAAGATTCTCTCCCTAATAATTCCTAACTCTTTGTTAATTATAGAACATATGAAATCTTTAAATGCTGTGGGTTCTCTCTAAAGAAAAATGTACACATACATGGATATTTGGGGAATTCATGGACCCCCAAAGTCTATGGGCCAGGAATTCCAAGTTAAGGATCTCTTGCAGGAGGTAGAAAGAAGGCAATGATTGAAAAAGGAAGTAACTCCTCTGAGTAGATGAGAGAAACATAGAGAACAGTTTGGTTGTTTAGAGTTAGTAGTACCAGCAATGCCAGATAGCAGGTATGGCAAACGTCTGGCTTGATGCTCACCAGCCCAGCTTCATTTTCCTGGACCCTCAGTTCAACTACATTTCCTACACAATCCATGTGATTAGTTCTCACCAATGGAACGAGAGAGGAAGGACACTGCTGACCTGAGGCAGTGACGTGGGTGTCTATTCTCTCTGGCTTCTTCACAAAATGGTGACAGCCAGGTCCCCGGTTTGGGCAATCCCAATTCCAATGCCCCTCGGCACTCACCACCTCCACATCTGACAAACTGAACTGAGATGCGACTGAGCAATAATATACTTTTTGTATTAACCACCGAAATTTGGGGATTAATATAGAAGCTGATGTTAGTTGTCTTTATTATTAAAGTAAATATCAGTAATAATATTATTCATGTATAAGGTCCACAGGTCAATAAAATAATTTTACACTATCTTTCTTCATTTTCTTTATAGCACCATTACCTGACAATGTCTTATGTATTTATTTATTTTTTCCTTTTCACAGTCCCTATACCATAAATTCCATGCAGACAGGGAATACATTTTGTTCACCTCTGTACCTTATTTCTAGATATATAACAGATCCTAAATAAATATTTTTGAATGGATGGGTGAATAAATTATTTTACATGAGCCTCTTCTTATCTAAAGTTATTTTTTAAAGGCCAAAACTTCTATTTATAACTGCACCAACAAAAGCAATGGTATTGGAAGGTTACGAGCTAACCTAAAGCAATAACTGAGACAGATGCTTTGAGGCAAGTAAGTAGTGTTACATTTTCCCAGATAAAAGGCAGGAATGCTTGCTTCTCAAATAGTGAAATGTGATCTTGGGCCAAGAGATCCTGGAAAGCAGAAATAAACTATGACCCAATGTCTTAGAGCACCAACTTTACTCAATGTATGTAAGTTAAATATTTTCTTATATTATAAAATAGAAATAAATGATTTTTTTTCATTTCACTAGGATAAAACATAGTGTTCTGAACAAATTTTATTTACCCTTGCAGTGGGCCATTCTAGAACCTCCTTGAATGAAGCTAATTTCTCTCTTCTGTCATTTAGAGAGATTTTAGTAGAAACTCTATAAAGCACCAATATAGATAAAATGCCTGGGTTTAGGAGTAGAAAGATCTCTGTATTAAGCTGCTAACTCTGTGATCTTAGAAAAATACTAATCGCTGTGAACCCAATATTCTCATTTGTAAATGGAGATGATATCTACCCTGTAGGAGACTTGTGAAGAATAAGGTGACGTACGGAGAGTACAAGACACTGAGAAGTTACGTAACTTGCCCAAGGTCACATGACAAGCATGTAAATGGTAGAACTAGCTTTGGATTCCACATCTGTCCTTCTCAAAGTCCTAGGCTGTTATGGCCAGCTACTTAGAGTAACTCTGGGGTTATCTTTTTATAGGCTGGAAGTTCAAGAATGTATTTTTAAATAGAGAAAGATAAATATTCTTTTGGGTTATTTTTAACACTGGTATTAAATTTTACATTGCTTCAATTAATCTTATGTCACTCCAGATTTTAAGAATATTATCACATAATTCTTTTTCTAGTAGAAGAATGATACGCAGAATTGGACATGGCCATTAATCATCCCAAATTTTATGGGACAACCTTTATTTCACAACTGCACACCAATGAAATACTCTGAAAAAGCCAGTATCTCAGTGTTGACTCTGCAGCTGGTAACACTGTGTTCAGAAAACATGGCCGCCTGATGCAAGGCCTGCGGTGCACCTCAGTGTGCGTGGGTGTGCTACTGGAGATCACGGGACGCAGAACCGCTGTGCTGAAAGGACCTGGTTTTGATCTAGCAAATCTTATGACAGTTAATTACCAGTAACTTGCATTTTTTAACAAGTTCATAAGCCCTATGGGTGAGGCACATGCACAATGAGCTTGGGAACTCCTGATTTAGGAAGCGATCTCTTTAAGAGTCCCACCAATCAAAGGCAGCCACTATGTGCTTCTGTCAGAGACCTTAGTAGCCAATTAGTCAGTGAAGTTTCAAAAACACCACATAGAGGTACTTGTAGAAAGAAATGGTCTAGTGATGCAAACCCTTTTGTGAGCTATTCAGTGAAATTTTCACTTCTCGAATAAAGCAGAACATTCTCTGTCTCACATTCTGACCAGTCAGTGTTTTTATTAAAGCAGATGACTTTGTAAGTGGGATTGAGGCAAGACATTCACTGCTTCTACCGCATGAGATTTATGGAAAGCACCGTGAGGCGGCAACCACCAGGCACTGATGGCAACAGCTCTTGCTCAAGGATCATAACCAAGTTTTCAGAGGCCATTGGCTCTTAGAACCCACTCAACCCAAAGCAACCACAACTACTACTGACATGGTTTTAATTAGGACCTAATATGCAAAATACTTTTTTTATTCTCAAGGTACATTTTCAACTGAAGAAGCCTCTTTTGGGTCATAAGCTACATATCAACTATATGTATTTAATTTTTTTATAGTTTCTAGTATTAGCATCCATCAGAAAGAGTAAGTAGAAGGGACTTAAGTGAGGAATCATTAAGAAGTAGAAAACCTTAAATACTTTGTAAAGAAACAATAAATGAATATTGAATGGGCCTGGTAAAAATGAAAAATTCTCGCAGTGTGTCCTAGGAAGTGAGTTGGCCATAAGCTTGAAGTCTATGCTTTAATATAGTCAAATG
The DNA here is from genome assembly GCA_004024845.1 of Tonatia bakeri. Classification (NCBI taxonomy): domain Eukaryota; kingdom Metazoa; phylum Chordata; class Mammalia; order Chiroptera; family Phyllostomidae; genus Tonatia; species Tonatia bakeri. The sequence continues at coordinate 9,927 of PVIA01010083.1, forward strand.
GACTCCAGGAAAAATAGGCTGTAAATAAATAAAATAAATTATGAAGCATAAAACCCTGCGCACTCCCACATATCTTTCTGAAAACATTTAACATGCTCCTAGTCATAATAGCTGCTAAACCTCCTTCGAGTGACTGGGGAAATACCCGTGAATATGCATCGCTGAAACCTCCTCCCTCCCAGCACTTCCTTATTAATAGCTCTGTGCTCTGAGATCCCATTTGAAACATTATTTTCCTCATGGATTACTTTATACATTAGTGTAAAAATTCATTTGCTAGAAGATGGAATGATATTCTTACCTGTTTCGCAGCTGGGCCCAGTGAAGCCCTGGGGGCAGGCGCACACATTTGCAGCAATGCAAGCTCCTCCATTCCTACAGCCGTCTTTGCAAAATGCTAGAATAATTCAGGTACGTAATTTTAGCACTTTAGAAGTAAGTAGTTCAAGATGCTCTAAGTCTAGCTTTTCTTTACTCCCTTGGAGATATGGACATCAAATTATAAATGCTATTTTAATTTCATATTCATACAATATTTTCCATACAGGTAAGAAGCTTCAATATCATTTGTAAAACAGTGTTCTTTCCAATGTTATTTTTTTTACCTGTAAAATAAAATACTAAACTTTCTATTTTAAAAAAGCAGTAGCTTTGCACTACAGGAGGTATATTACAATTAGGATTTCATAACATTATAACAATCCAGCTTGAACTCGAACCTAAAATACGGCAGTGATCCTCATTAGTTTTCTTAAGGAACAAAACCACTATCTAGAAAATGGAACAAAGAAATAGAAAATGACTAAATCCTATGAGATTCTGATCATTCTACACACTGGCCACGGTGACAAAATGTTAGAGAAATGCCCCATCTTTCAAAAAGTTTAAAATCAGTCTTGGTGCTGAATCAGCCAATAGTAAGAAGAATTTGCTATAGTGGTCTTCAGAGTCTTGCATTCGCCTGTGAAGGACAGGTCAGGATCCAGGATCAAGGGCAAGGAACCTGCATAGCCTATGGTCTTAGAGTGAGTTTGCAAGTGAGCAGGAAAAAGAGTCAAGGTCTGAGCCATTGCAAAGGTGATCTTTTGAGATGTGCTGCCTTCAAAGAAAATGAGAAAAACAAGACATATGAGGCTGAGCACCCTTAGAAGCTTCTGTTTCCATTTCAGCATATTCTCTGGCTCTGTAAGGGTCAGGGGCTGTTCCCTCAGCCTGGCAAGGACTGGGATGGATGAATTAGATCAGCTTGTTACCGTCAGTGGGGCAAGGCATTCTCCACAAGACTCTAGATTAAGGATGTCCAGACTTTGACCAGCCAGAGTAATCCTCTGGCTCATTCCTACCTGCATCCACGCTGCCAGGTCACTGCATTAACAACCAACCCTTGTTATTTCCTCCTCCCCCCCACACAGTATGGTAGCAAATTGATTTTAGTGAACTCCAGGATGATGGACAGCGTCTATTTGAAAAATGGGCCATTTTGAAGCTTAAAATGCCTAAATTAGACAAATCAAAAATAAATCTATATGACATAATAGTGAATATGGACTTTGTCTTATGGGAGTTGGTGGAGTTTCTGAAATAGAACCTCAATTTCCCTAGTGAAGAGGGAGGTAAGCTCATCTGGTGAAGGAAATGAGGGCATTTTTAGAGTGAATTAATGGATAGTAGTAAACTATAGTTGGAATATCCAATGGGGAAAATGAAAATCTAACCTCAACAGGACATTTAAAGGAATTATTTCTTGGTATTGACAAAGAAGCTAAAATGGGAAACTATAAAATGTAGAGAACCAATATTCTCAGTTAATTAGTATCAACACCTCAAGAGAGAGGACAGAGATGAAAAACTGTGAGACTGACTTGAAATCCAGATATTTCACAGTGGAATGTGTTTGCTTCCAATAAAACAAAAACAAAAAAAACTGTCAATTTTGAAATTCAAAAAGAAGCATCCAAACCTAGGAGAAAACTGGTAACTAGGATGGAAAGGAAGGGTCAGGAAAACTGAAGCTCAAGAGTCGCAGAAGGAACAGAGCAGGCAAACTGGAGGCAGGGGGACCTGGGTTCAGACGGTAAAATGTTGCAGTTTAAGGTTTCCAAGGTGGGGGAGTTCTGTAAAACGATGGCCAGGACGTGATCTGCTAGAGAGGAACAGAGATGGAAACCACTGTGGTTGAGGTCAAGGAACATACAGTCAAAGTTGTTGAACAGTTTGGCCGCTTAAATAGTGATGTAGCCAGGAGGAGGGCCATGAGCCATGCTGCAAAGCTCTCCACGACTGTGGATAGTGCAGAGGGTAGATGACAGTACTGAGAAGGGGTGGGTGGGGGGATGTAAAGGTGGGTGACATTATTCTAATGGAAGCAGTGTGGCACTGAAACCTGTTACCTTTGCACGTGGTTCCATTCCCCGTATAGCCTGGTTTGCAAACACAGTTGTGTCCTCCAACGGTATTGAAGCACAGTGCGTTTTCGTCACAGTTGTGCTGATTCGTGATGCACTCATCGTGTTCTGAAATGAGGAACACAATTTTGTTACTCAGAGATAAATTTTCAAACTGTACCTGCATCTTGGTTACTACAGTATCTTTTTCAAACACAGATATACGCAGATTACAATCTAGGGGATAACATATTTTAAAGTATTGTATATTCATCTTGAAGTACATGCATAGTTTACAGATACACAAAGCTTGGATGCAAAAGGACTTGAACGAAAGGCCCACCAATAACAGGAAGGGATAGAAAGAGAGAATAAGCAAGGGTGGCGATCAGTTCTCAGGAGCACATCTCACGGCCAGCTGTGTATGGACTCTGGTTAACATTCAGGGGGTTATTCTCATTAAATACATCTGCCACCTACGTCTTTCCTGGAGCATGAGAAGGATAACAGAAAAGAATGTGAAACTGTATTGCTCTGTGAATTCTGACCCCCGGGATAATGAAGCTGAAGGTTTGGGAATTAGGCACAGTTAATACCCACATCCACACTTGCAGGCACAAAGATGCACATGCAAACTGCTAGGGAAATATTTGTCCTCCGAGTAAGTTCCCTCCCTCTGCAAAGATACCATCATACTTCTGCTAAAACTAACTTGTCTTTATAACATAAGCAAATATACACTTTATCCAATCAATATGATACTCCATTTAACTGCGTATAACTCAGCATTTTTGTAAGCATGGAAGCAGTTGTTCCTGCCAGGACCTCTGTAAGAGAGGCAAACCAATATCACTGTCAGCACTTGAAAGGTAAGTCAGTGGTGGTTCAGAGTGCTTAAGTAGTTCACACTCTGCCTGAGCTCACAGGAATACTGTAACTTCAGAATTCCAGCTCAGTGTTCAGCAAAAATGTAAAGGAAAAGAGTAAGTACTGTTTATATGAGAAAAAACAGATCTAATATCAAAATCAAGATGAGTACAAATAAAATATAAGTGAGAAAATATATACAAATGAGTTCAGTCATCCAAAATCTCTATATATTACTTGGTCTCTCATAAATATTATTTTTAAAATAAATATATATTTTAATGTACTTACATTGATCAAGCCACTAACTTACTATAATTTAAGCCATCAAACAAAAATAATTACCTTTCATTTTAGAACTTTGTAGTCCAGACAGTACATATATTATTCCAGACAATATATTATAATAGTAATATACCCGGAACTTTGAAAAAGATTTCTTTGGGCATATACAGTTGAAATAAGATGTTTTTCAGCTGACAAAATACTGATAACAGTTCTATGTTATATAAGTGCAAAGCTATGATAGTTTCAATTATAGCCCAGTAATAATCTTAGAGATTATTCCCAATAATTTTTCAGAGGAAAGAGATTTCCTCTGGTTTTATAAGGTTTTGTAATTGCATGAAGAGATTATTTATTCTCCAAATTCCTGGCTGTGTTTTTACCAAATCATATAAAATTTCACATCAATTATCTAGTATCAAACCTTTCATAGCTTTTATAAATTCATATATAGTGATGATAGTTTAGAAAACAGCTAGGTTAGACATGGGTTTCCTAATTGGGGCTACCTTGGACCACCATAAAATTTCAGAGGGACCAGAGTGGGCAGTCCACCTACCTTAGTAGGTTCAGCTGCCTGAAGCAAAAGCAATCACATCTGCCACTGAATTTGTTCCCAGTGCAACTCGAAGTGCAGCAGTTAATCTATAAATCTCTACACGGACAGCCGTAAACCCTTGTAAGACAGCTGCTGATTGATTGGATGCTGTTTTCATCCCTGTCTTGGTTGTTTTGTTAATTAGACGGTACTCACTGGGTGGAGGTAGGGCCTAACAAGATTCGTCTAGTGATGAGCATGATAATGTTCAATAAACATTAAATAATTACACAGCCTGGGGTTTGGGGGGTTTTTGGGTTTTTCGTTTTTTGTTTTTTGTCACTCTTATGGTCACTGAAATGAATGAGTCTGCTCCTAAGCAATTCAAGGGTAAAGACAGTTTTCAAGTTTTTTAACTACCTCTGTACCTTCACACATACTGTTCCCTGTGCCTGAAGAGCCTGCCTCGTGGTTCTCCTGGGAGAATCTTACAACTTTGAAAGATGTGACTAAAATGTTACATTTTATATGACTTACTCTCCATCTTCTGCAGACTGTTTACCTAGCACAGTATACAGGGCTGTTATTATATTTTATCGTAAATTGTCTACTTCTCATTGGCCCTCCAGCCTCAAGCCCTTTATGGGACTGTGAATTTTTAGATAAGAATTTTATACTTTTCCTTGTGCTAATTGCAGCACTCAAAGAATGCTTCTTGAATAAATGACTGGAAGAATGAATAACTACATGAAGAAAGCTAGAACCTATTTCCTCTGCCATTATCATTCATGTCAACCTTAATTTGTTCAATTGTGGACTAGATGCTAAGTGGAAAGCTGTTAGAAACCTACATTGTTTTTCACTGATTTTAATATGGTGTTTTTGTTTTAATTTGGGATATTTCAGGTATTAGTTAAGATAGAAGGATATATTTTAAAAACAGAAAATATGAATTACTTTACAATATCACTTTAAAATTTTTGCACACTACTTAATTTTGATTGCACTTATAATTATAAAGTAAACTGTAACCTCAGAAAAATCCTTTAAAAATGCTATAATCTCACAGAAGAATTCACTTTAATTTCATAGCCCTTCACAACACATTATGTGAGTGAAGCAAGGAGCAAATACTTCATAAGGGCACCTCAATAGATGGTTCATTATTGCTATTCCATGTCCAGTTCCAGTCAAATGTCAACTTCTTGCCCTTTCCCTGCCTCACATGTCCCTGAGGACTCCACCACCAACCTATCAGCCAGCTTCTCCATTTTTAATACTTCCTCTAGTACTTTCAACATCTAAGAAGTAAAATTAAATATAATAAAGGAAGGAGGTATACACTATAATGTAAATCAATACTATGTTTCAATGTTTGAGAAGAGCACGTCAGGATGCAAGAACAAATGAATTACAAGCTGTATTTCACATATATTGAAAAGCAGACATTTCAGATCTGAGATTTCTGAACCAACTCATAAGAATCAATGCTATTTTCACATCCTCGTAAAATTTCATTATGTATGTGATAGGACAGTCCAAGTAGCAGCTGGGACTGAAACCGAGCACTTTTCTAATTCATCTTCATGAAAAATATCCACACATTATTTTAATCAAAACGTAATCATATCCATATCTACAAATTTCAAATTCAAATAAAATGGAAAAAGAAATAAACACACAGACAAAAAACACTATCAGTCAGCAGTGCTAAACAAAAGTAATAAGAGCGTCAATCACTACAGTACACTATATAGAATCAGTAATCTTACAGAGATAGCAGGCAAAGATTTTGCCTGTGAGCCATAATTTGTTGGCTCTGTAGCTTTACATATTACGTAAAACTGATTTCATACCAGTGATGAGTCAACGTAGTAAAATTCCCCTACAGAAAAAAAGTAATGTGCACGCCTGGATTCATCAAAATGCAGATGTTATACATTACAATAATACGTAACCACTTAGTTTCAGTGATTAACTCCTGACCTAGGTAGGTTAATGTATCTAAAACCATTTTAATTCAGTTTTGGAAAATTATATTTTTTCTAGAAATTTATCCATTCTTCTCTGGTCATCAAATTTCTTGGCATATAGTTGTTCATAGTAATTTCTTATAATCCTTTGTGTTTCCGTGGTATCAGTTGTAATTTTTCCTCTTTCACTCTGATTTTATTGATTTGGGTCCTCTCCCTTTTTTCCTTGATGAGTCCGGTTAAAGGTTTGTCGATTTTGCTTATCTTTTCAAAGAACCAGTTCCTGGATTTATTGATCCTTTGAATTGTTCTTTTAGTCTCTGTGTCATTTAATTCTGCTCTGATCTTGGTTATTTACTCCCTTCTACTCTCCTGGGCTTTGTTTGTTGTTGTTCCTTCAGTTCTTGTAGATGTAAAGTCAGACTGTTTGTTTGAAATGTTTCTATCCTTTTTAGGTAGGCCTGTATCACTATGAACTTCCCTCTCAGGACTGCCTTTGCAGTGTCCCATAGGTTTTGGACTACTGTGTGTTCATTTTCATTTGTTTCCAGAAACTTTTTGATTTCTTCCTTGATCTCATTATTAACCCATTCATTGTTTAATAACATGCTATTCAGTCTCTATGAGTTTGAATGTTTTTGAGTTTTTTCTTTGAGGTTGGTTTCTAGTTTCAAGCCCTTGTGGAATGAGAAAACGCTTGATATGATTTCAATTTTCTTGAATTTGTTGAGGCTTGTTTTGTGTCCTATCATCAATCTATCTTTAAAAATATTCCATGTAGATTTGAAAAGAATGTGTATTTTGCTTCTTTGGGATGCAAGGTTCTGTATATCTATATCTATATCTATATCTACCTATCTATCTATATATAAATAACATATATATATAAATAACATATATATATATATATATATATATATATATTCCATTTGATCTAATGTGTTGTTCAATGCCACTATATCCTTGTTGATATTTTGTTTGGAAGATCTCTCCACTGTTGACAGTGGGGTGTTAAAATCCCCTACTATAATTGTGTTGCTGTCTATATCTTTCTTGAAGTCCTCCAAGATTTTCCTTATACATTTGGGTGCTCCTATGTTGGGTACATAGATATTTATAATGTTTATGTCTTCTTGATGGATTTTTCCCTTGAGTATTATGAAGTGTTCTTCTGTGTCTCTTTTTATGGTCTTCATTTTGAAATCTATTTTGTCTGATACAAGTATTGCTACCTCAGTTTTTTTCCCTATCCATTTGCTTGGAATATTTTTTCCCAATCCTTCACTTTCAATCTGTGTAGGTCTTTTGTTCTGAGGTGGATCTATAATAGCCAAGTGCTGGAAACAACCTAAGTGCCTAGTAGTAAATGAGTGGAATTTACATAATGGAACACTATGCAGCAGAAAAAAGGAGCTCCTGCCCTTCACAACAGCATGGATGGAACTGGAGAGCATTATGCTAAGGGAAATAAACCAGGCAGTGAGGGACAAATACCATATGATCTCACCTATAGGTGGATCCTAATAAAAAAAAACAAATAAGCAAGCAAAGTATAACCAGAGATATTAAAATAAAGAACAAACTGACAGTAACCAAAGGGGAGAACAGAGGGGAATAACAGGGAAAAGAAGAAGGGTCATCAAGAAACATGTATAAAGGACCCATGAACAAAGCCAAAGGGGGGTAGGACTGAGGGTGGGAGGTGGGGGAAGTGGGGCAGGGAAAAATGATGATGGGGAAATGGAGACAACTGTACTTGAACAATAGTAAACAAAGAAAAAAATAAATCAAACCATTTTAAGACTCCATACCTGACACGTCAACAGTCATAATAATGTACAGTTGGACTTAAATTGAGCTTTTATTTTATTTTATTATTGTTCAAGTACATTTGTAAATTGAGTTTTAAAATTGATATTAATATTGATCTGTTTCCAGAATGAATGTACTATCTCAACACAAAGTTGAGATAGTACATTATCTCAACTTATTTTATTAGGCCACTATAAAATTCACATAGCTCTTTTCACTATAACTTCAAAACAGACTTATAATACACATAGCACATGTTCTAATCAAGAATTCCACTATGATACAAAATGCAAATATTACAAGAAATATGAGTAAAAGCAATTATTTAAATACATCACCATTTCAAGTAAATATAATTTTCTGTAATATCTACCATATATTAGCTTCTTCTTGGGATAAAAAGATGGTTATAAACAGTAGCTGCTCTCAAAAAGCTTAAGGTTTACTTAGAAAGATAAGACAAAAACACATGCTTTTAGTACTGGCTTCATTGTGAGAAATACAAGTGTTTTCTTTACAGAGGGTTGCAAAGATCAAAGGAGGAAGTCATTTCTGGTTGAGTCAGGTGAGAATTCAAGAAGACTGCACGGAGAATGGGACACTTCACATGGATAGTGTTTTACGTGTGTGGGGGTAAGTGTAGAATCCAAACTGAAATAGCAGTCCTGTACTTCGCCTCTTTTGTTTTTGTATGTAATCTTGAGGCTGTTACAAATTTGAATGAACCTGAATGATCTATAACAATGGAAGCTACAGTACAGTGCTTTGTATGTACTACATACTTTGTAACATATACAATCTCATTTCATCCTCATTCTAATTTGCAAACATTATCATTACTTTTTAGAAAATTAAACTCAGCTTGGAGAAGTTGTGACGTGTCCGAGATCACACAGATCACACAGCTCCTAAGTGGCAGAGCTATGCATCAGAAGTTCTAACTCCAAAAACTAGGTTGTCGATTGCTGTGTGACATACTTAATACTTGTGTTTTACCCAATCTATTTATTTTACCCTAGTGTCCTTTGCAATTGCACAGATGCTTTTAATGCTTACATGGTTTATTGTCTTTTTGTTGTATTTGGAGTCTTCTATTTCTTTACAACTAGGAATTTACCCTCTTTATTATATTTTGTAGAATTTTTAACCCCACAGGAGCCTTATTAAAATTTTAGAACTCTTCAAGACAAAAGACTGAGGTAGTTCTGTTCATACTAAAATCCACACTTGTACAAGGTTGAGACAGGTTTTTAAAAGTAAAGGAAGATATCCAATATGATTAACTACAAATACCTGGGATTCCAGCACTAATTCTCCCAACTTAAAAATCCCTGGAAGCTTGACATTAATGCGATTTTGCAAACTGACAGCTCTAATGTCTGAGAGTCCTCTCCTCCAGTACCAGTGGTCCAGCCCTGGTGAGCATCCACTGCTTCCAGATTCTGCTTCACATTCCCGGCAATATCCCCAATCCTCTGGCTGACACCTTTGGACAGGAGATTCCACTCCTCTGGTAACAGAATATAATAAACAGCCATAGCTAGCCCACTACCCGCAAGAATCTTTCTTCTCTCCTGATGGATTTCCTCAGCCACAAATATTGTATTGTCTATGCTGCATCTTCTACTCTCCCATCCAAATCTAGAAATGTTGGGAAAACAGCAGCTATTATAACACAGCGTAAGTTCTACAAAGAAAGCTGCTCCACTTTTCCTGGTCATAGAGTTTCCTGGAATATTATACGTTGCGTAAATTCTCTCTGCAAATGTGGCAGGAAATGGCTATAAACATAGCAACAAGCTACTTCTGGTCTTAACTACTATCTGATTATTCAAAACCTGAGAACAGGCTCCTCAGACTTAAGAATGATTAAGTCTTGGAGCAAGGAAGCTCACAGAAGTGTAAATTAAATTCCAGGAGCTTATAATAACACCATGAAACTATAGGTGGTTTATCTTAAAAATCAACAGCTGCTTAGTCATTTTTCTCTTATATTTCTGTAGACCAGAAATACTGCCTTCAGATACCAACAGTTTTTGTAGAAGCTCATCCATGAATTTCATTCACATGTGTCCCCACCGAAGTAAATACGTAGTTATCTGCCTTGGCCCATGAAGAACATCAGAACACAGCCGTCCACAGGTTTGCTGAGGCCTCTGGTTTCATTCTACAGAGAATGGCAACAACTGTGAGTGCTCAGGTGAAAGATGCCACCTCTGTTCTACCAAAGTAAACAACTCTTAGTACTTGTCCTCTGCTCCTTAGTATGGTCACAAGATAATCATTCTGCAGCAGAGCTTTTCAAAGTGAGTACAAACTGAGTTTAAAGAATGTCCTATAGCACCGCTCAACAATTCCCAGATGGAACTCCTTCCTTCCTTCTCCCTCTCTCATTCCTTCCCTTCCTCAGCTATAGTGGTTTGGCATTTAGAGGCATTTTTCTGGTTTCTAAAATTCCATTATGTTCAATGGTAACATCAAGAAAAAAATGCCTGCTATCATAGTTACTCAGATCTGTTCATTCTGTTTTTTATGATTACCTTATTCACTCACTATTACAGAGAAAAATCTATTTGCTACAATATCGTTTTAACAGAAATATACTTTTAACACTCTTAGAGCAACTACAAGATATTATACTTTAATTTTGCTCAATGCCCACATTAGCAGCAAACCCACTGAAACTCATTTTTAGCACCTAAAATGTTTTGTTCACTACCCAAGTTTCCTGTTCACTGACCGCACCAATTCAATACTGACTTCTTGTTATTCTTCAGTGTGTTTGGCAACCAGAAATTTGTTCGGAGTACTTTCCTCTGATGTGCTTGGTTTATTTTCTTCTAGTCTTTTCACCAATATGCTTAGCCTCCTCTCCTAATCCTTATTTGATCAAGAATTTTAATGACAAAAGCACATTCTAATTTCCTCTGTACCTTTACAATAATTTTGTAAGTTAATCTATATTATAACTTCATGGCAAAAACTTTTTTTTTACTTTGTGTTTAATGAAATTAATTTTGTCTGAACACATTGTAGGGCAACAAAATTCTTGTAACTATCAGCCAGATAATTTCCATTTATTCTTTCAAAACACATTTACAAAGCTTCTGCTCCATGGTTCTAGTGCTACAAGGGATACCAAGCATGCATGAACTGGGTCACAGGATCTCAAGGAACTTTTGGACTATTAGAGGAATGGTGCTATACACAGATAAATATGAAATATTATAGAAGACTTTCAGTGCTATAAAAATAAAATAATAATAATGACAATAATGGCAATAGCGAATTCCTAAGTGCTCACTACATGCTATGAATCACTGCACTGTTTTATATACATTATCCCCTTCAGTCATCACAAGCATCTGTTCAGATAGGTACTATTATTGTTCCTATTGCACAAATAGGAATGCAAAGATTTCTTAAAGCAAATGCATATCTTGTCCAACATCATTTAGCTAGGAAGTGACAAGGCCGGGATTTGGATTTGCCTACAGTGTTTTAAAAAACTGAAACCTATAAACAAAGATCTCGCTAGGCTTACAGTGGAAGTGATGAGGACTGACAAGGGTCTGGGGAGGTATTATGTAGGACAGAGGCTATGGAAGAGGCTATGGAAAAATAGGAAGGGTTTTAATAGAAAAAAGGGTACATATAGGAAAGAACATTCCACGAGGACCGCAAGTGTACAGAGAAAAGCAGAGGGCGTGGCAGGACCGTGAGGTGTCTGACCTGCTCCAGGCAACGATTGGAAGGTCATGGTAAAAAGTAAGTGTGGGTAGGATCAGGGACACGGCAAGATTTTGTCTGGTGGGCAATGAACAGCCACTTCCAGCTGAGCAATAAATGGTGTTGTGATAAGATTAGGGTGAATTTGAGGGAAATCAACAGCAATGTGTAGATAAGGAGAGATGAATATTCCTTGGCAAAATGGGTGCCCCATGTCAGGAAGATAGCACTCCTTTCTTTGTAATCTTTCTTTCTTCCTTTTATTCTTCTCTCTCAGTGTCAGATTACATTATTACTGAGACTTGACACAGGGGTCTGTGCAACACTGAGAGGTGAAGCAAAAGTTAAGGAGGCAGAGAAATGAAATGCGAAGGGGGAGAAAGCCAACGGACAGAACCTGAATGCTTGGTAACTGGCAAACACCAGGCTGAGTAATGTGCATGTGCAGCATCAGGAGGCACTAGAGGACACAGGAGGGATAGCTGGGAAGCTAGCAGGAAAATCATGATTCAGATCGCTGTAAGGAAGGAATTGTGTCTTACTCATTTTATACATCCCAGTCCCCATGCTTTTGTGGAATGAATCCACGTCAACGGAAGGCCCTGAAATAGAATGAGCAGATTGATGGAGAAAGAGGGGCAGATTTAGACACAGAATGGATGGTCATACTCTATCAATATTTAAGCCAAGGAGATGCCATATAAAACAATTGGGGTTTCAAATCTGGGTAACTGGGAAGATGGTAGTGAATAGAATAGAAGTTCGATCGCTTCTTACTTTTAGGGATTTTGTTATTCTTGTTTTGTCTGGTTTTGTGGGAAAGTAGACAACAGAATTAAGAAATCAAATTATGAAAATAAAGATCATATAGGAAATTGGATTTACTCTGCTGATGGTAACAATAAACTGAGTAAACACTCCCCACTCAAAATCTGTTTCTTATGGTAAACCCTCAGGGCTAATTCATCAATTGCCCTCAGCATCCATCACAATGACTGATACAAAATTGGTCTCCACTGACTATTTGTTACAGAATGAATTGATCACTATAAAGTGTGTCTCAATCTAACATGCAAAACATTCAAAGACCTGCTACTGCAAAACATTCGAGTGAGTCTATAGTGAGTCCTGTGTGTCCGCTGTTTTCCCTTCCATTCCCCTCAGCAGCTATCCTGCTCTTTGTTCAAATGCCCGCCCCACCTTCACCCCCTTGCTCTCTGCACAGAACCCCACCCACAACCTCACAGAAAACCCTCCGGGTCATCAGGAAAGAACACCCTCATATTTCACACCCACAGATGAATCCACAGCTAAAACTATCCTTAAGCCTTTCTTCCTCTCACGCCAGGAATCGGGGAGCCAACAAAGACGCCTCTTGCCGTCCTCCCACACACCACATTTGGGGACCAGTTATCTGGACTCTGCCTCCTTGGCAGCTCACATTTCCACTCCCCATCTCCACCCCACTGCTGTGCGGCTGCCCAAGTTCGAGCACTAAAATGTCTCCTTCCAATTACTGTATAGCCTCTCGATGACGACATTGCCCCAGCTTTGTCCATCTCCAAATAATTATCAGAGTAGTTTTTCAAATAAAATCCGATCTCTCTCTCTCCTTTCAATCTTCTCTTGATTTTTTAGGGACACCCCATTGTTTTCATGAGCCATCAAGGTACCGTTTACTCATCAAGACTTTCATCACAACCCTTTGCTCTTACCAGACTACACCATTTACAACTCCCCCATTGTGTCCTTTTATTATCATGTATTGAGACTCTACTAAAGGCTGAAGGTCACACCAGCCAATCCCTGTATATTTCACACATGTGTGCCTACTTTTTGCCCAGAAACTCCTTCCCCTCTTCTTTGCCTAACTTTCCCACTCATCTCCCACTCAGATCAAACAACACCTCCTTCATACTACTCGGCCATAAAAGGGGAGATTTTACAGTTTGCAGCAGCATGAATGAACCTGGAGAACATTACGTTAAGTAAAATAAGCCAGGCAGAGGAAGACAAACACCATATGATTGCACTCATATGTGGAATCTAATTGAACAAACTGAACGAACAAGCAAAATAGAGAAAGACTCATAGATAGAGAGCAGGCTGACAGCTATGGGGTGGGGGTGGGAGTGGGGGACTGAGCAAACACAAAAGGACTCGTGGACATGGACAACAGTGTGGTGATTGTGGGGGGTGAGGAGGGTATAAGGGGGATGAATGGTACTGGGAAAAATACAATAAAAATAAAGAAAACATTTAAAAACTCTCAGTCTAATTCAGATGGGCCCACAGAGCCCGCACAGCCTTGTGCTTGATTGTATCATAACACTTGAAAGCCAGCATGTTCAGTAGTTAAAATTAAGGACTTCGGAGCCAGGCTGTCTCAGTTTAAACCCTGACTCTGTCTTTTATTAGATGTCAAGCCCTGGACAAAATTACTTAATTCCTCTAAATCACAGATTTCTCCTCTGTTAAATCAACCTAAATACAGCACAAGAATAAAATCTCCAGCAGGATCTGTGGCAGCACTCAGTACTCAAAAACATTTCTGTAGTAAAAGTGTGACTGTTTATACCAAATCAGATAAAGATGAGAAAAGCATCACATCAAACTAAATTTTGCTATCAAATAAATTTTAAAAATAAACATTCAATTTTCACAGCTGTCTGGACTCTTGGGAGTTCAAAACTTTAGATAAGGGATTACAGATCTGTGTGTTTTGTATAGAGTTGCAAGGATTAAATGAGGTGAGGCCTGGAAAGCATTTAGAATAACCCTGGTGCAGGTGAGTGCTTCATGAGTTAGTATTAACAGCAGCCTGATCACACTGTTGGGCATTATTAATTTTCTTATCCACCCCCTACTAATCAGTTTACTCCTTGAAACAGGGAATTTTTATTACAGATCTTTGAATTATCAGTTCTTGCCATAACTCCTGGCACATTTTAGGCACTTGGTAAATGTGAATAAATGAATAATGGTCTGGCTTCAACCTGTACAAACATCAACACTTTCAATTTCTCAGAGTATTATACATCTGAAGTTCATTGCACTCATCAAACATCCATGCAACGCATACCTGGGATTTGACACTTAGAGTAGCTCCTATGCATTGCTTAAGAGGTTGTGTGACCTTTAATGTCACCAAGACAAAAGGTCAAGGTTGCTGTGCCTATGTTTTCATGTAAGTGCTGCCCCTGAATTCAGTAAGATGCATGTTTTTCTCCTTATTGATATTTATTTGAAAAAAGAAAAGGCTTTCACTAAGCTAGTAAAAACCTCTACTGGTGAAAAAAAAATCCCCCCCACATAACCCCATGTGATCTATCCTTTCATCGACAGCTCTAAGGCTTGCCTGCTTTAATGCCTACAAAAAATAAGATTAGAGAGAATATTCAACAAACTACAGCAATAAAAAGTATCACAAGATAAAATGCAGTATAAAAGGGAACTTCTGAAGTGTACGATAATTGAAGAAAAATAACCAAAGTACTCCAACCTAGACAATATTTTGAATTCATTTTAAGACAATTTTAGAAGGTTTGCACACTTGTAGCAGATGCTGTAGCCTAACCTTTTATCTTCCAACTTGCAGAAAATTAAATGATTTCTCAGATTTTAAAGGGTTGGGACTATGGGGCAAAGAGTGTCATAAACCTTTTCACTTGGGGACTTAATTTTATTTTATTTTTTTAATTTTAATTTTATATTTCAATTACATTTTACATTCATTATTATTTTGTATTAGTTTCAGGTGTACAACATGGTGGTTAGACAATCACATACTTTACCAAGTGCCCCCCATGTTTCCAGTACCTGCCCAGCACCACACATAGTTATTACAATGTTAGTGACTTTATTCCCTTTGCTGTAGTTTACATCCCTGTGAATATTTTGTAACTACCAATTTGTACCTCCTAATCCCTCTGCCTTTTCCACCCAGTCTCCCAACTTCCATCCCTCTGTCAACGGTCAGTCTGTTCTCGGTATCTATTAGTCTGTTTCTTCTGTTTGTTTATTTTTCTCTTTAGGTTTCACATATAAGTAAACTTAATTTCAAAAATGAGCTTCATTACAAAATTCATCTCTGTTAGAGCATGTTATTTGAGTCTCTATCACACAAAATGCAAACTACAAGACTTTTTTATTACAAATTGTTTTATATATTTTTCTTCAATGTCCTTGATAAAACATTAAACATGTATATACAAGTGGCTGCTGTGCACTTTTATTTCATGCTTCTGTCTGTACTGTTTGCTACAGAGCATTTAATTTACCTGACATTTTAGAGCTAATATCCTTTAATGCCTACTTGCAATGTCTTATTGATTTTATAAATAAGTGTTAGGATCTACCATGCTTGTGCAAGACTTGTGATTGTTATAAGATGAATAAGGCAGCACCTTGCCTTCAAGACATTTATACATGTTGTTTTGCAAAAACTAATACACATAAGTGCATTTCTTTGTGTGTGCATATATATGCATGTGTGTGTGTGGATGTATTTTATGTGTATGTACATGTATATGTATAATTTATATGCACTAATATATAGATATTAGGTAGCAAGTTGGTGATGAATTCACTCCTGTGTTTTGTTTAGTTCCTGAGTGGTAGGAATCAATTTAAGAGTATAGCAAAACCTTTCATTCTATCATTTCGAAAGCCATTATTTTTTTTAATCCAAAAAGGATTTTCTCTTCTGATGATATGGTTAGAGTGCCTCTTCTTTTTATACAATATATGATTTTCAAGACTTTGAAATGGCTTTTATTCTGAACCTCATTCTGAATCACTCCCTTTACTAGATGAGTTCCTTCAAAGGCAATAATTCTTTGCTCTCCGTTCCTCACCAAGGGGAGTGCCTGTGCACAGGAACCCCTGCCAGTGTTCTCAGGAGTCAGAAAGGCTTTAGCCTGCCGACTCATCATTCACTTTCCCTGAATCCTGAGCACCTCACCTCAGCAAGCTGACAACACTCTCTTCTCCTGATTATTTGTCCTTACGCCTTTGGCCTCCAGGATCTCAATCAGACGGCTGCTTGAATGTGCACAGAAATTTGACCTCAAAACAAGCTGTGTAGCTTAACGAACAGCTGAATAACAACAAATGGGGATGGATTCTGGCCCTAATTTTCTTTCCTTTCCCTTTTTGTTTCATTATTTCCCTTCTTACATCTCAACTTCTTGCCCTCGTTTTCCGATTCTGAACTTTGTTTACACTCCTTTCCAACTTACTCATTCCACTTTTATTATTCCATAGTATCAATTAATTTTTTTTATTTGTAACTTATAATCTTCCCAGAGTGCAAGTGTATATACTTGCATTACCATCAGCCATGCCCTGCTCTGGGAAAACACCTGCCCTTTGTACTCACTGCTCTAGTTCTACCCTCGTCCACCTCCGCCTGCTCCTCCCTCATCGCTGCCTTCTTTCTCCCGCTCCTTTCTCTGGGGCCCTGATCTAGTACGACTGGCAAGGAAGTATATCTGAGGGCTCCCTCTTCTAGTGTTATTCAAGTGTGTCCACATATCTACCCACAAATGATAAAATCTATTCACTTATTCAGAATGTCCCTCAAAAGTAAAGTGGAGCAAAAGAAGGAAAGCAGGAAGGTGAAGTGGAAAGATGGGCAGTCACCAAGGAACAGCTGGCACCACCCGCCTCCTGGGCCTAAACGGCGTATTGACCACTTCTCCATTGGCTGGTCTTGCTTCTCTGCCTTCTAATCTGGCCTCTGCATTCTCCATTCTTTACCCCAACTCACTGTACCTCAAGACAAAATTATAAATTAAATGTTAGAGACTGAATGTCTGTGCCTCCCCCAAATCCGTATGTTGAAGGCTAAAGCCCAGTGATGGTATTGAAAGGTGGGCCCTTTGGGAGGTGATTAATCATGAGGGTGGAGCTCTCAAGAATGGGATCAGTGCCTTTATAAAAAGGACCCCAGCATGCACCTTGCTCCTTCCACTGCAGGAGGACACAGCCAGATGAAGGCTGTCTGAAGCAGGAATCAGGTTCTCCCTAGATACCAAATCTGCAGTGCCCTGCCTGGCCTTCCAGACTCTAGACTGTGAGAAATAACTGTATGTTGTTTAAGCCACCCAGGCTGCGGTATTTTTGTTATAGTAGTCCGAATAGACTAAGACACTAAATCAAAATGATTATTTTGAAAGTAGACTCTGACCATCCTTACAAGCCCCAGAGCTGGGAAAAACAAAATGATGGAATCATGATTGGAAAATTTTGAGAAAGAGAATTCCCTAGAAGAAGGAATGGAAATCACTCAGCCATATATATTTCTCAATAACTGAATTTTAGGAACAGTACAACACTGGCATTAATTACAGACTTGTTTGGGAAGCAGAAAGGTATAAAGCACAGAGAATGATTTGTCGTCTTTCTTTAAATTCCCACTCCCTCTGCCTCTACCTCATTGCCTTGGGGGTTCAGCGCCTTTGCCTAATGTGGCTTGCTGTGCCCCCCCATCACAGCCCTGAGCTCCCTGGATTGCAGCTGGCTATTTTCTTACCCATCTTTGCTTCTAGGTTATGATCTCCTTGAAGACAAGGAAGATGAGTTTTGTTTTTATACTCCAACTGACATAACAAAGAGGGGTTAGAGAGGAGTTAGCCCCACCCTAATGGGCATCAACCAACTTCCTAGCCATCCCTGGATGTCTGAGTAAGGGTAGAACGTGGGTAGGCCATGGAATGTGGCCTTAGGCGGCAACCCCTGACTCCTTGGTCAAGCATGTGGTCACCGCTACATTTTCTGCAGGTGGCCCTGAGTGTCTGGCAGAATGCCTGACTGGAACCTGCCGATCATTGATGTTTGTGGGTCGAATGTTTTCATGAATTAAAAAATGAATCCACTTGGCACAATACTCCAAGAGAAGGAAAAAAAAAAATCCATCTAAAATGTTATAAGAAGCTTCTGGCCTGAACACTGAATATGCACAATGAAAGGCCTTTCTGCAGGTCTAACTGGATTTATACTCCTGAACTCTCCTCTTGCTATCCCTATTCAACTATTTCAGAGAAGAAATAACTAGAAACATACTCAGTTATCTGTGTTTAATCAAATTAGCAATACATTATTACATCTCAAAATCTTTCCTGAATTGGGTTGAAAACTCAGGCATGCCAGCACAAATGAAGTTAGCATCTTTTCTTCCTTTGTGATTATTTCTGCCAATTCTACATTATCTAAGGTAAAATGAATCAAAGGTAATTAAAAAACATAGAAAATTATTGAAAGCATCTCAATTGTCATCATAATTCTTCTCCAACATCTCTTGAAAAACATTTCCCCATAAATTTGAAATTACATGATCTTTAAAAGTGACCACACATATACCAACACATTTGAGTCTATTCTGTTAAAGTGCAAATATACCCACCTGTAACCTTCCTATTTCATACAGCAGGCAGAGTCTTTCAAAACTTAAACTAGATCATGACATCCCTCTGGCTTTCAACCGTTCAAATAAAATCTCTTCCCCCTTCAAATAAATCTGAAGTGCTCACCATGGACACAGCGCACCCCGCTGAAGTCGTCTCCTACCTCTCTCCAACTCCCAGCCAACCAGCCTCTCTGTCTTCCTTGAACAGATGAAACATTTGTAGACCCCTCCTCCTGACATGCTGTTAACCCACTTTTTCATGGTTCATCTGCTCACTAATTTCAGGCCTCTGTCCCGAGGGCGCCTCTTCAGAGAGACTCAGTCTCACAGCCTGTCCTCACCTGAATTCCTTCTCCACAGTATTGGCCTCTAGCAAGCATTGAACTATATAAACTTGTTTGCTTATGTACTTGTAGTCTATTTTTGTTAGAATGAAAGTTTCATGAGGGCAGAAACTGTACTTTGTTCACTGGTATATCTGTAGCAACCAAGAGTTTATTCCCAGTAGAAACACAGAATTTTACCCGGGGAAATTGGACCTTGGAGATTGTATCCTTCACCAAATTTTTTCACTAACCACATGGAAAAACTGAGGTTCAAGCAGATCAAAGGACTCATCAGAGTTAATAAAGAGCAGGACTGGATCTTAGTTATGTTACTGCCAGTCCAACAGCCTTCGAAGGCAAGAAATAAACACGAAAGAGAGGAATGCTCATGTTGACCTTCAACTTCATAGAAGTTTACACTTTTTGTTTTCTAGAAAAGTCTCTCTATAAAAGCTGCAATAGTTTTTTTTTTTTTTTAATCTCAGCTTATTTTTGTTTTCCTTTCATTCACCAAGAGTGAGTCCTGGTGTGATTTTGTAAATCCCAGAGCGCGAAAGCTAACAGGGCGTGACAGCTGGTATGTCCCATGCTCGTCACATTCAGTGGCCTGTAACAGGGTAAATGACACAATTACCTGCTGTAATTACTGCTGCTGACAATACAGTCTCCCTGGTGACTACTTTATGAAATTCAGAATTGCTTTTCTTGTCAATCCAATAAAAATTTCTGCCTACATACTTTGTGCAGTATTTTGCTAAATAAACATTTAAAAGTTAAGGCCCAAATATAAAGTACCTTTATTACTTAGTAAATTCAAGTGTTATGTATTCATTCTGCTTTGAACTATTTTTGGTATTGAAATGTAAATCTTTTGAATGTAGTTTTGTTTTAAATCAACAATGGGTTCTCACTGGTTATAAAGATGCACAGAATACTCCATTGAAAAGCAGACGTATGGTAAAAGTCAAGAGAAATGAGTTAATAGAGCCTCCACCAAAACCCTGGTCTAGAATGGTCTGCTGTAAACCAAACCTGCTACTTATTTCATTCCAACTATGAAGACACTTGAGGATACAATAGACACAAACAATTGTAATAGTTGACTGCTCTGAGTTTGGCTGTCAGCCAAACTCCTTCACAAATTATAGGTGGGCTGTCAGAATAAAAAAATAAAAATACACAGGGATGTACTTGCCACAGATATCACTTATTTCCTTTTTTTTTTAAAAAAAAAGGACAGTTATCAAATTCCCATTTTAAGACTTGGATTAGCATGTTATATAATTTAAACACAGTATTAAAAAGCAGCCTGCTTAGGAGAAAGTAGTACAAGCTCTTTTTGCAAGCACATCCAATGAGCATGCTTCTTTTCTCCCTATAAATAACACCAATATGTTAACAGAATTGTATTAGTAATCAGATGATTCTGACTTTGCACAGAAGTGGCGCCTGCTTTCATGATGCAATATACTATTGGAAACCATACCAGAAGGCTGATTATCATTAAATGCACTAATCATGTCCTTATGGGTTCACATGTTCTAACACAGTTTGGCATCATCCGCAGAAGCTGATGAACAAATGGGTGAGGAGGTCAACAGTGAAGGACACGCACTTGATGATCAGTATCGAATGTGCCCAGCAGTGAAACACAAGCGTGAGGAAAGAGGGCTGAGATGCAATTCAAGTACAAAGTGACTGAAGACTGAGCTCCTCATTACATAGGGGCACGAGAGACTTGGATGCTTCTGAACTTTTTAATGTAATATTCTTTTTCTTTGTAACAAAATTAGAATAAACAAGTGCTATTCAAATATCAAGATAGAAGTGCCATATGAATATTAAGAAGGATCATTAAACATAAGGATACAAATCTCTACTTTATAGTTTAATGTACTAAGAAGAGAACATTTTACATTTCAAAATATAACAACATGCAATGCTAAATAATGTAATGGGGATCAGTATCACTTTTGGAAGTGGAAGTGACGACAGTAAGTCCTCTCTCAATCTTTTCAAGCTTTGCAGTCATCCAGGGTTGCTAGGGAACTGTAGCACAGCCACTCACACAGTGGAGAGCAGTAAACTGCTCAGCTACTCGCAATATGACACAATCCACGCAAAACGTGGTCTCATGCAAGCTGAGATGGAGGCGATAAACGAACACACAAGACAGAAACAGCCTCATAGATACAGGGGACAGACACACGGCTGCCAGAGGAGAGCAGAGCTGGGGGACTGGGTGGAAAAGCGGAGAAAGTAAAGGGACTGAGAAGTACAGACTGGTAGTTACAAAACAGTCACGGGATGTAAAGTACAGCATAGGGCAGGGGTGTCGGACTCATTTTCACTGGGCGCCACATCAGCCTTATAGTTGCCTTCAAAGGGCCTAAAGTAATTTCAATTCCTTAACAGCTAAGGAGTAGTTACATTTATATAGTCCTAAAATTATTTCAGCCCTTTGAAGGTAACCGCAAGGCTGATATGGCCCCAGGTGAAAATGAGTTTGACACCTCTGGCATAGGGAATACAGTCCATAATTGTAATAATTAATATAGTGCCGGGTGTGTATTGAAAATATCATGGGGGAGGCACTTTGTAAAGTGTATGATTGTCTAACCACTATGCTATACACCTGAAACTAATACAAAATGATATTAAATGTGAGCTGTAATTGGATAATAAAATTTTAAAAATCCATTATTCCAATCTCCAATCCCATTGGGTTTCACATAACTCTCTCAGTATGGAGACCTGCCCTCTGTTACAGGTCAGCACTATGTTTTAGGGTGTTTGAACCTGCTGGTTCCCCCACCTGTAACGTTCTTCCCCGAGCTCTTCCTCTCATGACTCCAGTGAGGCCCTGTCTGATCACAGAATTGGAGTAGGTCCCCAGTGCTGGTCTCCATAGCGTTCTTCATCCACACATTTAGCACCTGACAATATTCATCCGCTGGCCTGTTACTGGTCTTCTGCACCTCACCCACCCCAAAATGGTGAAGTCAGTGAAGCAAGAATTGCATGATTAGCATTGTGCTCATCCCAGAGCAGGCTTTCAATACATATGAATTGGATCAATGCATCCTTCAGTATAGGAGACCGTTCTGCATGGTGTGGGCCCAGACAGGACCCACGCCCACGAATAGGTTTTCCTGTGGGGAATCAGGCCTGCAATGTACCGAGGCCACTTTGAGACTTGCTTTTGGTAAAACTCCCTCTCCCTGAATTGAGGCAGCAAGTGCTTACAGTAACTTCCTAAAGTCTGTGCTAAACCTCCCCAGTATGGAGTGTAACCGGTTCAACCACTTTTCCCTTTGCGTTTGCAAATATCCCTCTTCTGTGATGTGATTAGCGGCATCATCTCCTTTGTTTTCTGTAAAAGGTAACCACCTAAAGCAAACCTGTGCATAGTAAATGAGGACCATCATGTAATGCTGAGAAACCCAATAAAGGCTGGTCATGGCAAGGGCCATGGCTTTTTCTCCCCTTGAGAGAGAAGCCATGCTGTCCCTTTTCCTCCACAGGACTCAGTAGTCTGTGTGAATGTCTCATGTCTCATCCACAAGCTGGGGTCCGCATCACTTCAGACTAAGAGGTACTTTCCCTCTATATGTCTTTTATCACACTTCTGACTCTAAATTTGACGTTCTCCAGGTTTGGAAGCTAGTAAATGTGCAGGTGGGGGATAAGGCAAGTAGCTTCTCTGCTCAGTGTGGAATAACTGTATAACATCAGGCTTTTATTTGAATACAATTACATTTCAAGAGACATGATATTACATAAAGCATACCTAAATTTGGGTAAAAAGGAGTCCAATAATATAATTGCATTCTACTGTATTAATTTTTCTTATAGGTAAGTAGCATTTCTATACAAATGGCCTTAATTGTCACTTTCAAATTAAAGCATGAAAGGATGTAATTTCAGTTCCAGCATATTCACAGAGTCCACTATAAAATCAAAATATCAGGTTGGTAAAATTTAATGTATCTTTAAAAAAAACCACTTGGAAATCATCTCAGGAGAATTTTTTAAGTTTATTGAAAACGTTTTCCTACTGAAAGGTTTATCTAGTCAATAGAATTATCTAACAGCAGACTGATTTTTAGAGGATTGAAAGATGAAGCACAGTTCAAGAAACACCGTAGTTAGGAGTAGGATAAAGGGCTGTATTGCCCCTGCAGTGATGAATCAGAGGCAAGAGCTTGGCAGAGCAGTCAGAGGGAGGGGGATTTGGAAATGTATGGGATGTCATATTCAAAGTCACATATAGTAATATAAGGTGTCCACATTTCAGAGATGGATCGGACAGCTACAATAAAATAATATATTAGTAACTCTCCCTGGAACTTCTGGGTTAAAAGGTTACTTTCCTCATTCATTTTTTAAAATATCATGGTAACCGAATCAAAACGCAGACTGAAAACATCTATCAGCAAATCACTTTCTCTAGACATCACTACCAGCCACAGAAGCTGGCTTGCCTCGTGTTATACTTGCCGACACTGCCATAAATTTTCAACGGCACTGCGATTATTTCCTGATCTAGAATAATTAGTACAAGAAGGGTTTTAGAATATCAGTTTATTCTAGAAATTTATTTTCTAATCTGCCTTTGTCCTTCTGAAAAGATTACTGACTCAACTAAAAAGAGTACCTATTAAAGGAACAGATCTTTGCTTACATGTTATAATAAATAGTGAAGCACTGTTTCTTGGTCCTAACATCCTAATAGGACATTACTAATAGCCCCATTAGTTATGTTCAGGTTGGTTCATTATCCATACAGAAGCAAACATATATACATGTTTGTTATATTTAACATTCTACCACTTTGTACATATATAATTTACATAGGTAAAATCATGTAAAGTTGCTATGAGCAGAAAAGTACTTCCTCATTTGTTGGGCATTTACATCCAAACTTATGTTTAGCTGAAACTTCTTGAACATTAACAATGTGTCAAGTACTACAACCTATGATTTACTTTGTTCTTTGATTTAATTATCACAGCCTCATTTAAATAAATATTGTTATCTTCATCTCATAGATGAGGCAAATGAAGTATATGGGGGTTAAATAAAATCATCCAAGGTCATCAAATTTTAAGCGGGAGAGCTAGGATTAGAAGTCAGATCTGTTGAATACCAAGTCTGAACTCTTACACACTAAAATAAGTTAGGAGCTAGTTGATCTAATTGTCCTTCCTCATTTGAAATTTTGTGCCTTATGAGAAGTAAATACATTACCCTTTAACTGTCCCAACCACATGGCCACATTGTGAACTTGGTCACCACAAGGCACTATCACATATTAAAGTTCTCACACTTGGTACTTCTTATGGTCTTCACTCTAGGAATTATCCTGTAAGAAGAGGTCTTGAATACATACTTATCCCAAGAGTGCTGATAGACATGTGAAAAGATGCTCAGTATTACTAATAATCAGAGAAATGCAAACTGAAACCACAATGACATACCATCTCACATCTGTCAAAATGGCTATCATCAATAAATCAACAAACAACAAGTGCTGGCGAGGACTGGAGAAAGGGGAACCCTCATGTACCAGGTAGAGATGCAGACTGGTGCAGCCACTATGGAAAGCAGTATGGAGACACCTCAAAAAATTAAAAATGAAAGAGCCTTATGACCCAGTGATTCCACTTCTGGGAATATATCCAAAGAAACCCTAAACACTAATTCAAATTGCCAAAATTGGAAGCAGCCCAAATGCCCATCAGTAAAAGAGCAGATAAAAAAGCAGTGGGACATTTACACAATGGAATACTACACGGCTGTGAAAAACAATCTTGCCCTTTGTGACAGCATGGATGGACCTGGAGAACATTATGCTAAGTGAAATAAGCCAGTCAGAGAAAGACAATACCATATGATTTCACTCATATATGGAAGCTCATGAACAACATAAAATAACAAAAGAAATAGAAACAGACTTATAGATAGAGAGCAGGATGCCAGCTGTCAGAGAAGAATGGGGTTGCAGGGTTGGATGAAAAAGGTAAAGGGATTAAGGAAAAAAAACCCTCATAGAGAGACACAACAGCATGTCACCTTATTTTTCGGACTGTAAGGCACACTTCCCCCCACTGCCCAAGTTTGGGAGGAATGATGGTTGTTAATGCTGGTGCTGAGGTCTCTTTATATTTATATTAGTGAAATATTATGTTATTTATGTTATTAAATATTTTACCATATTTTTTGCTCAAAAAATTTTCCCCTATTTTCCTCCTCTAAAACCTAGGTGCATCTTATGGTCTGAAAAAAAAATATGGTAATTACCAGAGGGAAAGGGAGAAAAGGGGTAGAGAAGGGTATATGGGGGATAAACAGTGATGGAAGCAGACTTGACTGGGGTGGTGAACACACAATACAGTGTGCAGAGGATGCATTATAGAATTGTATACCTGAAACCTATATAATTTTATTAACCAACGTAACCCCAATAAATTCAATAAAAATGTCAGGGGTCATGTCCTCTTGTAAGGGTCATACTTTAAGAAGGATGAGGTTTAATTAACATGCATCAACAGAGTGTCATAATAAAAAGACTCATTAGGAATAATTAATTTAAAAAGGATATTCCCAGAGATTTAGTAGTTTTACAAACATCATTTTGAATGTTGTTATATGGGACCAAGATTAGACTTATTTCCTGTTCCAAGGGGCACAGTAAGGATGGCTTGCTCACTGACTAGCAACACAGTGCTTATTCATGGTAACTTCCTCTGTGTTGGCCTCCTTGCCTGAAATACCCCTCCTTCACCCACTTCCCCCAGACTCTATCCCTGCTTCCTGGAGGACCTAGTTCACATTCCGTTACGTTCATGAAAGTGTCTGATTCAGACAATCCACATTGAATGTCTTATCCTCAGGACTTCTATTAATTATTCTATCAGCTTCTTTTGATTGATCTTTTTTGTTAAAAAATTTTTCCAACAGACTAAGCACTTGGAGGATATGTCCCATATACTTCATTCCTTTTATAACACAGGAAGGTGACGTATAAACACGATGCTGTGCTACTCCTCTCGTTTTCTTAAAAACTAAGCCAATAAAATTCAAAATGATCAATGAAAATAAATATCTATAAAAGTTATTGTAAGTAACTAAATTGATAAAGTAGTAAGATGAGCAAAATTTCTATATATTATGAGGAAAACACATCTAAATATCCCATAGGTTAAGGAGGAATCCCAATAGAAACTGAAATACTTAGAACTAAATGATATAGAGAATATCGCATACTGAAATTTGCAAAATATAGCTTAAGTAAGGATATAGAAATTTATAGATTTAAATTTATTCACTACAAAAAACAGAGCTTTCAAAATGAGCAGATTTGTGTGCCAGTATTTTTACTGGTTCTGTGATTTTAGGCAAGTTATTAAAAATTCCAGTGCCTCATACTCCTCCCTTATGCAATGGGGCTGACGATGCCAAGTGTATAATATTGTTCTGAAACCTAAATTAAAGAAGTAAAGCATTAATGATCCCCACAGCTCTTGTGCCAAAGAATGCTCTAACTAGGCCACAGAGAGTGACAGTCTTCTTGACTGCACTCGTGGATGGGACTGCAGTGAAAATTGTGTGTATAAGAAAATCAAAATAGAAAGGATAAGAAACAGGACAGAAAAATAAAAAGAAGATATGTGAGCCCATAAAGGAAGAGGAAGGAGTAGAAAAGCATTCAGGAAGGCAAAAAAAAAAAAAAAGCCTTATTAACATAAGCTGAGAGAAAGAGAGGTTTGACTAAGAGGCAGGGGTGACAGCATAAAATGCCAGAGAGACAAGCACAGGGAGTTAAAGCAGGCATTTAGGAGGGCGCAAAGCCAGAGGAGGAGAGCAAGAAGCCTCTTCGTAAGAGGTGAATAAATTGTATAGGCATGCTGGTGAAGCAGACGGTACTAAACCACGCTCTTTACATCCTGTGTGAAGAATGAGGGTGGTAGCTACGGTGGGACCCTCCCTATTCCAGAAAATGTCAAATCCACAGAAACTCTTTTACCCAGTGTGATTAGGATTCAAGTGACAGAGGCTGAGAGAAATCGCAAAAGGTAAAACATACATACCTTAAACAATCTAACTTAAAATATACAAATGAACATTTATTTACCAGTCTCTAAAAAAGGCCAAGTCTTTTGCTTTGAGTTCCTCAAAGTCTTACTTTTATAAATCATACCAAGTATGCATTCTGTAGAAATTCCAGATTCAATTTCTTCGAAGTGGAGTGAGAAATGAAAGACACTTGCAGATCAATCTAAATGAATCATATGTTTCTAAGATTTTTCTTAATTTTTTATGGTATTCCCACCTATACATAATTTGATAACACATCTTGAGTGACTTGACTGAATTAAGTTTTTCTTATATAGTCAACTTATTTTTTTGTGAAACAGCACTCTTTTGTGGAAAATCTCTGTTTATCTGGTGCATTGGTCAGCTTGTGGTTCATTAGAAGAGCTTCTACTGATTAGGGAAAATTGCTAACTTCCATCCCACACTACACCGTCCCTGTAAAATTCTTTACCCTAAGGAAAAATACATTCAGCCATGATGAAAGGTTGGCGGCTGAAAACTCTGTCTTAAAATAGACCTTGTAACTGACCACACATCCTATATATAACTGACACTGATTCCATTTTTTTCTATTATATAACTCACAGAGCTACTTTAAATAAGAACATGTATGTGAAAGACTCTGTAAACTATAAAGCACTTTACAAAAGGAAGTGCTGATTATTAATTACTAGAAGGAAGAAATTTTACCACCTGTCCATTTTTTAACCCTTTTGTCTATCCAACAGTTGTTGGTTGACCACCTACTGCATCCTGGACACTGGTTACACACTGGTGAAAACACAAAGTGTTTTCTGCACTTGTGGGGCTTATAATATAATGAAGAAAACAGGAATTAAATGAGCAGATATACAAGCTACAGTAAGTGTCATGAAGGAAAACGTTTTGAATGTTCTGCGAGACAATAACATGGTAGATGAGTATTAAATTGGACAGATAACTCTTTGAGGTCAAAAGAATGAATTATAATCATTCCAGCAAAAACAGGAGAAAGAATCATTGCAGAAAGAGGGGGTTGGGTGTGTAAGGACACAGATGCAGGAAAGAGCCTCACATGTCTGAGACCTAAGGAAAACCTCTGTGTCTAGGTTGAAGTGCAGCAGGGGGACTGGTGTGAGATACAGCTAGGAAGGGTGGGAGAAGCCATAGCATGCCAGGCTCTTTAGGACCTATTAATAAATGACCTATTTTTTGCCCTAAGATCCATGGAAAGCCACCAAGAGGTACTAAAGATTTTTTTAAAAATCACCTTGCAGTGCAGAAAACAGGTTGGAAGCAGGGCAAATTGGGAGGCAGAGCAGGGCATTAAAGAGACTTCTACAAACATCCTGTGGGAGAGAATGGGGGCTTGACTACAATGGGGCGTGGGAAATGGAGAGGCATGGAAAGATACAAAATCTATTTTAGAGTTCATATTAATAAACTAGCTAGTGCTTTGGATGGGATGGGGGGACAAGGAAGAGAGAGAGAAGAAAAAAGATCAAGGATCAAATCTGGACTTCTGGTTTGAGCAACTGGACATATTCATTTTAATGTGTTTGGAAGACATCCATGTAAAAATATTGAGGGCAGTTATTTAAATAACAGTTTCATTAGTTCAAAGCAAAATTTTTCAAAAGCTCAAAGGTTTCCAATGATCAAATACATAAACTTTAGTTTGGGTAAGACCTGATGCCAAACAAGCCTTAAAATCTCACTAAGATGTTGGCGCAAAACTGAAATACATCTTCGTGAGAAAAAAAGTATATATTGAAATGAAACACATCTCCATAGGATAACCTCTTTGCCTAACTGGTTTTCAAAATTACTCCAACACTATTTCTCTATGTCCACTCCCTGGGGACTTTGGGTTATAGTATGAACAAAGAATTTCAAAGGCTGACTTACCCCAAAAGTCCTTCGCCAGGGTCCCTCATTCTCTCTGTCCCTGTTGGTCCTTGCTTCTTCTGGGCCCAGTGACTCTTTCACTCTCACCCCAGAGAATTTTCTGCTCTACACATTCAGGAGTCGTCTTTCCCATGGGCACCCTTAATTTCCCAGAACCAGACATTCAATAACACCCTCCCCCTCACACAGTCTCTTTTAACCAATGAAATAGAGGTGGCTTTTAGGGTTGTTCTATCCTGACCAGATATACAACTCCTTTGCCTTCCTGTATGCTCAACAATCACTCCATCTCCTAAAATGCCTTTATCGGTAATGATAATAAGCATCATCATACCATAGATACCCCTGGGGGCTAACTGACCTTGTGAGTATTTTATGATGTATATAAGTTATACAAAAGTCCTCAATATATTGTACTATCATTTTCTATGATGATTAGCATTTGGGACACCACCTGGCTAATGGCAGGAAAATGCAAAACATGTAATTTTGAGTGGGAATAACTGATTAGAGAAAATGCACAGGAAAATTCTACCATACAAATCTTATAGAGAAGGAGCAAAATCTTGTAGAGAGAGCAAGCAATAAAGTGAAAAGAGAAATCAGCAGAGCTACTGAATATTTTGCAGATATCCCATATATTAAGTTGTAGAGTATCAACAAATCTCCTGTGGGTGTAGCTGACCTCTAGTTCACCCAGGGACCCTAGTTAATCATCTTAGAATGACTCATCCACACTACCTCACTTGCTCTACTCATCAGGAACGCTACTATTAAGAAACCATAGACTGGCAAAATGGAAGCTCATTCTTTAGTGGCCAGGTAAGTGGGCATGAGTTAGGAGCAGGTAGATCAGCACTGTCCAACAGAAATACAGTGTGAACACATGCATAATTTAATTTTTCTAATAGCTCCATTAAACTTCTTAATAAAATTAATTCTAATAATCTATCTTATTCAGCCCAATCTATCCAAAATATTATTTCAACATATAATCAATATAAGAATTATTGAGACATTTAAAATCCCTTTTCTTCATACGGAGTCTTTCAAACTCGGGTGTGCATTTTACCCTTGACCACATCTCAATTCAGTCAAGCCACATTTCAAGTGCTAGATAGCCACATGTGGCCAGTGGCTGCCCTACTGGACAGCACAGCTTGTTCTTTGTGTTCTTTCTCTATCTTATCATGCTCCATAAATGTTAAGCCTGCCTAGAAGGAAAAGTAGAAGATAAAGCCCACAGACAGGAGATATGGCTGTAAATAGTGATATAAATGGATAAACTACATGCAGCCATCTACATTTACTTGCTTGACAATTCATGAACCCATGCAAACTAATCCCTTTCCAGCTTATCTCACCCTCTCATCCTATCCCATCCCTGACACTCTGACACACACACACACACACCCCACATACCGTCCTGAGCTGAGCTTGAACTGGGCCACTTGCTGTTTCCTCAGAAGACCTTGAGCTCCTTTACCACAATTTCCTTTCTTAAAAACCATTCCCTTCTCCTGCTAATTATGGCATTTAACTCATTCTTCATTTACTATACACCCAGCTGCTCAATCTAGAAATGTGAGGCATGCTTGACCCTTCCCTTTCCCTCGTTCTATACAACCCATAGATCACAAGTCCCAGTGGTTCTCCCTCGACGTGTTTGGAATCTGTCCACTTTTCTGCACTTCCATGGCTTTCCTCATATTCTGGGTCATTCTCATCTCTTGCCTCAAAGATCCTCCTAACTGGTCCTTCCAATTCCACTCTTACCTCCAACCAAATCGTTCTCCAAACAGTACTTACAGGAATATCTTTAAAACATGAATCAGATCACATCTTTTCTTTGCTTAGTATGCTCCAGTGGTTTACTGTGACACTGGGACTAAAATCCAAACACCTTCCATGGGTTAAGACGCTGCATGATCTCTCCCTATCCCTCAGTCTTACCTCACGCTGCGCTCTTCCTTGCTCACCATGCTGCAAACACAAGGCCTCTTTTCAGTCCCTCAGATACACTGCCCTTTATGCCAGCTCAGGGCACTTGGATGCGCCTGGCAGTCATTATCTTTTCTCTAGTGTATAGCTGCCTCCCAAATGAAATTGTAAATTCTTTGAAGGCAAGGACTTATTTGTATGGCTTATTACTCAAGGCTAATGCTCAATAAATATGTTAATTGCTTAACAAATATGAAAGGATTAAAAAATTACTTTCATGACCTTTCAAGTTACCATCATCATGATCACCATAATTTTAATTTATTGGACACTTACTATGACATTATGTAAAGTGCTTTTCACTGAGTCTTCACAACCCCACAAGGTAGATGCTTTCATCCCAACTGTAATAATAATAATGAGAAAACTAAGGGTAAAAGGGTAAATATCTTTCTCATTGTCATTCAGCAATTGAATTAGTGCTGGGATTTGAACACTGATCTGTTTGTTTCTACAAATAATTAGTTATTCTGCCTCCATGAATTTCCAAAAGCTTTAAATTGAGCACTTAATTTTTTTCTAGCTTTGAAAAACCATATTAACAACTCAGAGTTTGTAAAATCAGTACAGGTCTAATCAGTTTTTATGTCCTATATTGATTAGATGTCTTATACTGACATTGCACATTTCAGATACTATTTTGGGAATGTGGTTGCCTAGCAACAAGCATTAGACAGAATGATATTCCGGATTATATTTTGTTTGTTATAATATAGTTAACATATTATTCATTTAGGAATATCTGAGGAACAAGGTGGATAAATTTACTGCAACATATTATCTATCAACCAGGAACTCTGCAATAAAGCATAAACAATAAGGTGAATGCCTTTCTGTTCAGGAATGTTTCTGTCTCCAAATACTTCTGTTTTTCAATTATATTTCATTGTTTATGCTACAACAGTTGCCCCAATTTTCTCCCTTTATCCTCCTCCATCCAGTCTCCCCACTCCCTCAGGTAATTCCCCCACTTGTTCACGTCCATGGGTCATACATGTAGGCTCTTTGGCTACTCTATTCCTGTGCTGTACTTTACATGTCCATGGCTATTCTATAACTGTCTGTTTGTACTTCTTACTCCCCTCACCTCCTCACCCACCCCCCTAAACCCTCTCCAATCGCAACTATCAAAATGTTCTCTGTATCTGTGATTCTGTTTCCGATCTGCTCGTTTATTTTATTTTGTTTTTTAGTTTCATTTGTTGGTGTATATATATTTATTGCAACATTATTGTTCTTATTTTTTATATTCTTCTTCTTAAAGAAGACACTTTAACATTTCATATAATACTGGTTTGGTGGTGATGAACTCCTTTAGTTTTTCTTGTCTGTGAAGCTCTTTATCTGTCCTTTGATTCTAAATGGTTGCTTTGCTGGGTAGGGTGATCTTGGTTATAGGTCCTTGCTTTTCATCACCTTGAATATTTATTGCTAATCCCTTTTTGCAAAGTTCCTTTTGAGAAATCAGCTGACAGTCTTATGGGAACTCCCTTGTAGGTAACCAACTGCTTTACCCTTGCTGCTTTTAAAATTCTTTCTTTGTATTTAAACTTTGGCATTTTAATTATGTGTCTGGCATAAAGTTTATCTCCCGTGACTTGAAGGGTAACCTAAAACTATGCTACTTAAAATGCCCATTAGTGCTGGTATGTTGTTTTAAAAAGTAGTAAGGATAAATAAATTATAATCAAGAGAAAAAGAAAAATAAGGAAATCATAAACACAGGTAAGGTGATATAACAGAATGATCTCAAGATCTGGCATCTGAAAAGCTACCTAAGGGCCTGATAATTTTAAAATTGTAAGGTCTTCTACCAGTTTCTTAATTTTGGGAGTCAAAATTTTCTCCTCTGTGAAATGGAAATAATACTGCCTCCCTTGCCTAATTCACAGGTTTTTGTGAAGCTAGAATAGGTTGGTCAATGAGATCACTATTGCACTTTCCCACAGTTCAATTTATGAATCCTCAGGGATGGGTGCGGGCAGGTAGAATGCAAAGGTAGTTTGTCATCTAGGCAAGTTTCCAGTTAATTCATAACCTGATAATTATGCTACCCACCTATAAAATTCATTAGAAATCAATAAGAAAAACATTAACAGCCAAAAGGATATGACCACACAACTCACCAAAGGGGGAAAAACCAATATACATGTAATAAAGCAATGCTCATATCTACTGGTAATAAAAGACATTGACAACACCAAGATATATATATCTTGCCATAATATAATATATAATTTACATTATATTTTATATATCTTTATATATTATATTATATATATATCTTTATATATTTTTTAAACCTATAGAATTGAAAAATTAAAAAAGGAAAAGGTACCAGCCCAAATGAGAGCTCAGATAACCAGCCTTCTCATATACTGCTGGTGGGAATGTCTCAGAGGACAATTTGATAATGTATATCTGAAGTATTAAAATGTACAGAACTGAGGCTTAACAATTATCTTTATAGAAATGTAGCCTAAGGAAATTATCAGTGAGGCTTACAAAAATTCCTGTACCACATATTATCTGTAAAAGTGAAATTCTGGTAAAAACTTAAAATGTCAACTTTTTATGACTGGCTAAATAGAGTTTATCTATTTTATAGAATGTTATACCACTATGATAAATTATGTTGTAGAAATACTACTGATATGAGAAAATATTCATACTACATTGATCATCTTAAAAGATTAGAAAGTATTATAGAATAATTCCAATTTAATTTTAAAAGGTACACATGCATTGCACACATAGCTGAAAGAGAAAAAACCATTTCTGAAGTATTAACAGCAATATCTCTAGTAAATGGGATACTAGGAGATTTTAATTTCCTTCCTCCTTTGGGGGGCTTTAATGTATTTATTTTACTGGGTGTATCTACTACATCTATATTAGGAAAAATATGATACATACAGCAATATGAAAACAGCAAAATTAGGGTTTCATGTAAATATGGTGTATTTAAATCCACCAGTTTCAAGTTTTTAAAGATATGTGTTTGTTTTCCCCTGAATTTTAGTGGGGCTCCTATTGATAAATATCTAAATTCATTTTGGTGGGTTGTTTTTATTGCACACATAAAGACATACAGATTCTGCAAAATTTTAAAAAACAGCAAATCTATAGTTTTTAAAATACTTAGGCTACTAGGAAACCTAAGCATGGGGGGAAAGGCCAAGCAGTAGGTAGAGGGTCCCCCAGAATTCTACCTGGTAATGATATATAACCTAATGGACATGAACTTGAGGATGGTGAGACTTGGAGATAGTCTAGGGTCACAACTACATGTTTTGCTTACATAACTATACTCTTCTTTCCTTAAAATGATGGAAGAAGAAATTAGTCCAATGTTGTTTCCTGTTCTTATTTGAAAAGTGTTTCTCCACTTACAACTGAGAGCTTCAGCAAGTTACTCAATCTCTCTTAGACACAGGTTTCTCATCTACATAGCAGGGACATCTGTGTCATGAGGTTATGTTAATCAAATCTCTAACACACAAGAAGCATTTGCAAGATAATAGCTATACATTCCATATAAACATTGTGTAGCTCTAAGACCTATTCTTGAATTCTGTTGATAAAACTATGGAAACCACAAAAACGCACTGATCATGTGAATGCCTTAGCAAATCACTTGATTGCTCTCATTCTAATAGAGATAGGATACCAACTTCAAGTAATTATAATTAAAGAAATATTTATAAAATTCACATTTTACTCTCTGAGTGAAAAGGAAAATGACATAAAGTCTCTTAAAATAACATATAATTTAACAGGGAAAACAAATGTGTAAACAACTATTAATATAAAACCAAACAGACTTAATTAAGAGCTATAGAAACACAGATGAATCTTGAGAATGTTATACTGAGACTAGGATGCTGAACACTAAATCCACTTGAGCTTCATGCCATTAACTGCTAAATTAACTCACACTTTTTAATGAGAAAACTCAAAATAACTTTATACAAGTGACACCATGTTTACTGAGCCAAAGAAGGTGAGTAGCATTTCAATAAGTAAAGAAAAAGATAAAGAAAGGTTGTCTGAGCCAATTAAGAACCACCTCAGGAAAGATATTCTCAGAAAACAGTACAATAAAACCTGCCATAATGGGATAATGGAGGGTCTAAAATTATATTCAAGTAAAGTAAATGCGGCAATGTTACAAGGTTAAGGAGAAATATTAGTTTTAGTTGGTGGCCCAGTTCTTGTGCGGTGCATTGTGTGGTTCGAAGGGGAGGGGCAGGAGCTGCTGCTCCTGGTTTTAGGCAATAGAGCTGTTTGGTTTTCTTGATGAAGGGGCAGGAGGGTCAGCTGCACAGTCACTACATTTGGATATAACCCCATTGTGTTGCAGACAGGAAGGCTAGATTTTGAGATAGACACACGATGGGAGCACTGAAGTCTTCTCCCACTAGAAGGCTTCAGGGCTTGCTCTCTGTCAAATCCTTGCAAAGTTCATTATGCATTGAATTGAACTACTAAAGTCTCAGATAATCAAGATTCACTTACTTCCTACTTCCCTTTTTCCCAAGTCCCTCACAAAGCTAAGACCTTTTGTTCCCCCAGTTCAAGAGTGGCAGCTGGAATCAATTACTGTATATTTGTATTACAGTGTGAAATCTCACCAAGTTTTGCCTAACAGTGTAGTACCTTATCAAGTTCTATTATAATAGTTTTGCAAAGCATTAGAAGCCTGTGATTTGTAGATGAATGAAGTTGGACATGAATGTTCAGGACTGCCCTGCCTGGTCTCAGGAAGCTGTGACCCCCTGTGACTTAGGCTGAGTGAGAGACCTCTGGACCAGGAGCCACTAAGGAGACAAAACTTATTTCCCTGGCATGAACGCCACCTGTTCTGTGCCTGGCCTTTAATACTTGATCAGTTAACCAATGACGGGTAAGACTCCTCAAGGGAGGAGCAACCTAAGCCAGGTTCTGATCCCATAAAGGCCTCTGGGATGAGACACACGAGGCTGTGGAAAGGAAGGGGTGATCGACATCAACCCCTGCCACCTCTTAGCCTGAGTCTTTGTACTTAGATGTGAGAAATCCAAGTCTCCTGGCTGCCTCTGTCTCCTGCCCTTTTCAGGGCTAAGCAAATAGCCAAAGGGGCAGCTCAGACAGGAGATGGTGGACCCCTGGGGTAATCAGGCCTGGGACATAGAATATGCAAGATCTTGTGAGATCTGTTTGCTGGAGGATGTTATTAACTTAGAATTTAAAGGCACAGACAGGAAACCAAAACTAGCCCCTTGAGCTGTGTAATCCTTTCATATGATAAAACTTCAATCTCTGTCCAGAATCACAACAGGGATTCTGTTAGCATCTTTGTAAATTACCTGTTCCCTTTGATCCCTTCTGCCAGACTGTGAATCCACAAACTGAGTCTACTTTCTCAATAAAAACCCACTGGGATAAAGGCACAGCGCTCTCCCCACTAGAGGGTGTAGCCATGTTCTCTGTATCCCCACAGAATTATGCTAAATTCTGTGTATTACGCGTGTTTAATGAACATCCGCAGTCAAGATGAATACCATGGGATGGCCAGGATGGTATTCTTTCACACATGAAGTTAGAAAGACAGACTGCTGTACTAAGCTGTGTGAGTGCTATTCTGTGAGCAATGGGAAGTCAAGTTTCCATGGAAATGACTACACTGGACAGGATGATAAAGCTGTTGACAAGGTTGAAGTCATAAATAATGAGGCAAGAAGGAGCAGAGACAGACACACAGAGACAGAAGAGATAGTTATGAGATAAGGAAGGAAGTCTGGACTAAGCACTGGAAAATCCTTACATTTAGAGTAGGAAACATAGGGGAGGAAGAACCAGAGGTCAGATGGAGAAGGAAGATCTGGTCAGAGGATTGACAAAAAAGCTCTCAATATGGGGCAACAAACATATTTCAAGATATGACTACAGAGACAGATATACCCAAGGGGATGACAACTGCTGTTTTCAAAGATAAATATTCCAATGAATTCTACCCCCACAGGAACCCATTATCAAACTTTAAGGACATAGCCCACACAACAGTGAAGGCAGGTTGATAACAACTCTGGAATGTGCAAAAAGAAAAATGATGAATGGAGCAGTATTTAATACTAAAACAGGCTCTGATTTTTAAAAAGGGCAATCCAGTGAAAGCTTCATATGGACAGATTGCACTGCGGCTATTGGAATTATCTGCAAGTAACCGTGGATCTCAGACAGCCCATTTGCTTTCACTGTCAGAGACCCCAGAAGGGGCATGGAGTTTTCTCCACTTAGAAGAACAAATGTTTTGCCAACCCTTTGGATTCCATAAATGGGACTCAGATGAACCTTTGGGACCTTGTTATTTGATAAAGGCCTGCTCTGGCATCATTTCATCCCTTACACGCCTCCTGAGGGAATTCATTTAGGACCACACAGAGTGGGAAAGCTCTCTTCCATTTGGGATTGACCCTGCTAATCAATAATAAACCTGACTTTGTATTTAAGAATCAACCTAACCATCTGTATTTAAGAATCATCTTCCCCCATCAAGGCCTTCCTCTGGGTTAGGGCATGCTGTTTTGCCACCCCACGGTGTGTCTTCTCCTCAATGATGGTCCTGGAGAACCTTCCCACAGCTGTTCCAGAGTGACTGTCACTCTGCTGCATGATCCTGGAGACCACCTGCCATCAGCAGCCAATGTCAGCCTGTCCAGCTCATGTGGTCTACTTGATCTATAGTGTTGTTCAAGTCAGCTGTTTCCTTGTCGATTTTCTGACTGGATTGTCTGTCCGTTGTCCAAAGTGTAGTGCTGAAGTTCCCTACTGTTATTGTGTTGCTATATATTTATCCCTTCAGTTTTGTTAATAATTACTTTATATATTTAGGTGCTCTGATGTTGGATGTGTATATAGTTACACTTGTTATATTCTCTTCAGGAATTCACTCCTTTATCATCATGTAATGATTTTTTTTTTTGGTCACTTGTGAGAGTTTTTGACTTAAAGTCTATTTTGTCTCATATAAATATAGCCACCCTTGCTCTACTTTGCTTCCCATTGATATAAAACATTTTTTCCAATCCCTTTACTCTCAGTCCATGTGTGTCCTTAAAGCTGAAGTGAGTCACCTATAGGTAGCCTGTATTTGTATGAGTTTTTATTATCCACTCTAAGTCTTTTGATTGAAGAATTTAGTTTTTCAAAAATCACTAAAAGCAAACTCCTGCATTCAAAGGCACCACATGGCTGTGCAAAGAGAGTGAACAGCTTGCTCTGTACCTACACAATACCCCAAAGAAAAGAAACTGAGAGGTAAGGACTTAAAATGGCCATTTTGTTAATTTTCTCACTGTTTGTTTGGTAATTCTTCCTTTCTTGCTTTCTTTGTCATGTGATGATTTTTTTGGTAATGGTATGCTTGATTCCTTTTTCTTTCTCTTTTATTTATATAAAACAAGGTTGTTGTTTTTTTTTGTGACCACTATGTGGCTTACATAAAACATAACAGTCTGTTTTAAGTTGATAACCACTTACTTTAGTTGCATAGAAAAACCCTACACCTTCACGCTCACTCTCCCTCATGGGAGCATTGGTAGGCTGAGGGGGTCTCTCTAAGCACTGAGCTGTGCCACCTTGGAGAAAGGGTGACACTGGGAGGTGAAACTGTTTTTCTTACCCTCTTCAATGCATCTATTCTCAGAGTTTTTTCTTGATTGGGGATCTGCAACCTCCCAGGTGCACTCTTGGCTTCCCACTGAGGTATTCTCATTTGTGGGTGGTTGTCAAAATTGGTATATCAAAGCGGGTCTGGGGGCTGGAACCCCCTATTCTTTCATCCTGTTGACGTCATTTTCCAGCCAGGATTCTAGCCAGATCCTCTGTACCCTACCCAACATCTGCAATATATAAGATTTCATCTCTTGGCATGTAAAATTTATATATTCAACATCTGTAGCAAAACAGATGACTATTGTGGAAAGCTCATTACACCTGAGGAAAACATTTTAAAATATACCATTAAAGTCTGTTTTTTTTTAATACTGCAAAGTAAGGAATGAGCAAAAGAAACTCCTATTCATAACAAATTTTACTGTGAAAGGAGAAGTAATACCACTAATTGTATACGTGCAAAGCAATGCCAAATAAAATCAAATGCACCAATAATATCATCTAAGCTAAAACCTACAGCCCCAGGACCAACTCCTCTTGCTAAGGACTTGCAAACAGTAACACACCCTGTTTCACTGATTAACTCAGTGAAATCCTGTATCTAGGCATTACATTCCCTTGGTGATTACATGCTATGTAATATCTTGTCATTTTCCTACATGCCTTTTACTGCTATCTCCTTTTGAAAAATATTACTCTATCAAAGAAGAGACTGGTCATTAAAAAACAAAACAGCATCCAGTATTCAGTAATTTCACTTCCATGGACCCTTCCTAGTTTATCAACAAATTTTATGTGTTCTTCAGTCTAAACGATTCCCTCTGCTATAAATTTTGCAATGATCTAAAATTTTAGGAGTTTTAAAAATTGTCCAACTATTT
This sequence comes from Tonatia bakeri, assembly GCA_004024845.1. Lineage (NCBI taxonomy): Eukaryota > Metazoa > Chordata > Mammalia > Chiroptera > Phyllostomidae > Tonatia > Tonatia bakeri. The sequence continues at coordinate 49,774 of PVIA01010083.1, forward strand.
GACACTATATTATAAGAGTTTATATATTCTGCTTGTGACTTTACTGTTTAAGGTTATTATAATTTAATTTCACAAGGAAAACTGATACAGATGAATTCAAAATTTATTGAAGTGTCTGACGGTTCTTCTGAGGTTTATATCAATGTGAGTTATGGATTTAGTAGGGACATGACTCAGAAAGAACCCCAACCTTTGACATTATTTCTATGCTAACATCTCCATGGTTTAAGATGACCATATTTATGATCATTTTAATACTATAAATCATAGTTATAAACTAAAAATACTCCAACTCACGGGTCAGATAAAGTAAAGGGGTGAGGCTGACTGGCAACACAGATTCTGGTATTTGGCATTTTCTTCCTGGAACTGCTGAGTGTCAGGAACTGGGAGACGAGAACCGGTGACCTGGAGAAGCTCTCTTGTTCTAAGGAGCTGCAGCTGTCACCAGCATTTGATGGTTGGGGTGTGGCAATGCAGACCCAGAAGTAACAGAGAAATCCAGGTTTTCAAAGCAAAATCTTTTGACTCTTTACATGTGGGATTACAATGCCCCAAAAGCCAAAAAATCACCACCAAGAGACAATTACGGTTTACAGGTCACAAATTTGTGACATGGATACAGTCTTTGCTGGCATGGAGCCTTCCTGAATTAAAGGATTGTTCTAAACAACCCACATTCCATTCCAAGATCTAGGGCAACAGCAATTCCCAATAACTCACCTAGTTCTACAAATGAACTTTTTAATAGTGCTTTCAAAATTACTATCTGCCAACTTCTTTCATGTTATTAATTTCAGAATCTTTAAAAAGAATGCACAAGAGAAATATACTATACAAATATTTGACTTACTATGTTTTGGGTAAATGTATATATAGCCTATTTCTGTGTTAACTGTGTGTTTTTTTGGTTTTACCAGAAGCAGACTAGAAAATGTTAAATTTATACCAAAACCAAATATTAAAAAAGCAACCAATCACTAAAGTGAGGTATTAACATGGACCACCCACTCCTGAACACACTGTCTCTGTAACTGTCCCTATGAACAGCAGACTTGCTCCAGAATTATTAAAAATGGTTTTGTTGCTTCTAACAATTAGAAAACAGATGAGAACTAGGAATCATTTCTTTTTAAATATAGTGTTAGACAATTCAACAATGTTAGCTAATAATAATTGTATATTAGTTTTCTATAATCATAACAAATTACACTAAACCAATGATTTTCAACCTGTGTGTGCAAGAATTTTTAAAACATTCAATACTTGACTAGTCAGGGGCTTTGATCTCTTTTCCCTTAATTGTTAAATTAAAAAAATTACAACAGCCAACACAACAACAGTTATCTGGTGTGAATGCCCTGTCTTGAACCATAAATACATAGGTCATATAGTAGAGATGCATCTTACTGGTCACATCACATAATAAGGTTGCGCCTGATTGGTTAATTCTTGGTACCAGATATCTTTATGTATAAGTGTGGGCATGTGATGTTTTTAAAAGCACTTTGAAGAAAAAGGGTAGGTAATTACTAGCATTTTTTTTTTGGTAAACCAATTGAAATTATTTTTTCTATTGCCAGATCAGCCCCCAAAATATTTTTTGGTGTGTCGCAGAATTTTAGTAATTAGTTTATATGTGCCATGAGATGCAAAAGGTTGAAAATCACTACTCTAAACTCACTGGTTTGAAACAACATAAATTCATTATCTTACAGTTCTAAAGGCCAAAGGTCCAAAATGGGTCTACCAGGCTAAAATTGTGATGTGCACAGGACTACATTTCTTTCTGGAAGCTGTTTTCTTATCTTTTCCAGCTTCCAAAGGCTATTCCACTAATATTGCCTGTCTGACCATTCTTCCACAGTCACATGTCCCTCTGACAAAAGTCAGGCAAGTTCTCTCTTTTTTTTTTTTTTACAAATTGTGTGATTTTTTTTAAGATTTTTAAATTTATTATTTATTTTTTTTAGAGAGGGAAGGGAGGGAGAAAGAGAGAGAGAGAAACATCAATGTGTGGTTGCTGGGAGCCATGGCCTGCAACCCAGGCATGTGCCCTGACTAGGAATCGAACCTGCGATGCTTTGGTTTGCAGCCCTCGCTCAATCCACTGAGCTATGCCAGCCAGGGCACAGGTTCTCTTTTAAGGATTCATGTGATTAGATGAGCCCACTTGGGAAATCGAGGATAGTATCTTCATCTCAACATCCTTAACCCTGACCAGATTTGCCATGTAAAGTAACACATTCTGGGTTCAGGAGTTAGGATGTGGGCCTCTTTGAAGGGCCTTTATTCTGTTTGCCACAGATGGGAACAATAACAACTATTTCTTTCAAGTGCTTATGTTCCAATTGTCATGCTGATCGCTCTGCCTCTCATTCAATTCTAAACCCAGGGATAAGCTATGCAGTATCATTCCATTTTAAAGGGGAAGAAACCGAGGCTAACAAGTTAGGACTACCGCTCAAGGTAACAGCTAACAGATAGCAGAACAAGAACTTAAATCCAAAAAGCCTGAATAAGCTAGGGCCCATCAGCTAACATGCCACAAATGTACATGGAGAAGAGAGGCCAGGGAGAAGATTCTAATTGGATTTGGACGACTACACAAAGTGGCTCCATGGACCTCTTAGCTGTTTCCTACCTTGTTGTAGTTGCTTGTTGTTGTTGCATTTCATAACATTTAATGAGCACGTATATGCAAATCTATTATATAAAAATGCCTCAGGTAGTAATTTAATGGTTATAATTTCATTCTAAAAAAGTTCTCAAATCAGTTCTCATTAGGCCACAGAGAAAATTTGCTCTCATGGAGTTCTAAGAATACTGACAGTGCATTTCATCACCACCTTGATTCAATGTCATCATTGTTAGACACATCTATTTAATAAACAACTTGCTAGTACAAAAGAAAAATAACATAAAACAAAACAAAATAAAGCACTGTAACTTCAAAGTGAACAAGCACAATTAGCACAAGCACAGCCTGAGAGAAGTGTTTCAGAAACCACGAAGTACGTCTTCTAATTTTCTGCAGAATTTTCTGCCTTTGTCTCTTACAATTCCAGCCACACTACACTTGCTATTTAAAACAACCTGTACTTTTGTACCTACTCTTCCTCCTCCCTGAAATGTCTCCTCTCACTTCTCTCTCTTCCAAAATGTCTGTTCATCCTTAAACACCGCAATTTAAATGCCACTTGGTGGTGATGCCTGCCCGTGTTCGGGCTTAAACCGGCTTGCTCACTGCCTCTGCCGGGCTCCCCACAGCTCTCTGCACATTTATTGGTTACAGAATGTGCCACATCGCGCTGCAGTCATTCATTTATTTCCACGACCTCCATCTATTCGATTGGACAATAACACTAACCATGCATCTATATCAAAGCTCTGCTGTAAAGAAAATAAAACAAATGTGTGACATCTCATGAGTTTTGCACAACTGCTCATGCACAGTTCTTACACAACACGTTTTTATACTTTCTCTTGACTCTTATTCTCCAATCTGGTGCTCTTTATTGGTATTTAGCTGAAGTGGGTTAGTTCTGGTTAGCTGTATATAGCATTCAATGTTGGCAGTAGGTGGTATTTAAGATGGTCCCAATGATTGCTGCCTTCCGATATCCACGCCTGTGTGCAATTCCCTCCCTTTAGAACGGGCTGGACCTAGTGATCTGCTTATCACGAATATACTAACATGAGGGTAACAGGGTGTCACTTCTGTGCTTAGGTTGCAGAGATGATGATTTCCATCCTGCTAGCAGGTGCTCTCTCTTACTAGCTTGGATGAAGTAAGCTGCCATGTTCAAAAGGCCCTACATCAACGGCCAATGAGAAATTTAATCTGCCAATAACAATATTGGTAAACTTGGAAAAAAATCCTTCCTCAGCTCCTGAGGACACTCCGAATGCTGCCTTATGAGAGACCCTGAAGCAGAGGGGACTCGGCCATTCCAGGCCCAGATTCCTGATCCATAGACACTGTGAGACAGTAAATGTGTGTTGCTTTAAGCTGCTAAATGTTGGAATTATTTGTTATGCAGCAGTAGATGACTAACACAATAGTATTCCCTTTGACAAAAGAACTTCATTTACGCAAAAGGAAGCCTCTTCTATGGCATCGGAAGTTATATGAAGAAATCCCAGCAATCAGTGTGGCTCTCCTTCCACTGGCAGAAGTACATGGCAGAGACAAGGCTCCAGGTTTGAGAGAAGAAACTCACCCTCAGAGCCCAAACCCATGGCCTGAATGTGACACAGCAAACAGTAGCTGCTCCTTGACTCCAGAGGTTGGGCAGGGAAGGACCGCACGGAGACAGGCAATGTCATGAAGAGGTCACACACCCATGGCAAGGTATGCTCAGCAGAACCAGTAGATGAACCGGGTTCCATGGAACACTCAGACAAAGAGGCACAGGAAGGTCAAACTTTCATTCTGGCTAACAGTTCAAAGCCAACAACCAAGGAAGGAAATGAAAGGCATCTGCCGAACCTCAGCTTCAACAATCCTGTCCTCCATACCTGTCTGTTGCTAAGACACCACTATTATTACATGCCTGCCACGCATAATCTTTTTATTCCCCTATGTGGGTTTTCAGCTCTGTGCTTTTCATATAAAAATCTCAAAATAAAACTCAAATAATACAGACATTTGAGACAAAGGTGAATTTGGGTTTATTGACTAACCAAGTCAAAGCAGGTGAGGCTGGCTAATGAGGCGGCTGCCATCATCTCAGTGCTCAGGTGGGCTTGCACAGAGGCGGGCTGGTATGGACACATCCACTGGCTGCTCTGATGATCAAACCACAGCTGGCTGGAGGTCATACATGGATACGGCGGCTGCACCGCAATGCTACATAAAGGCTCCAACAAGCCTGGAAACTGCTACATCGGAGCTGACAGATTCAGATAGCACAGATTTCTTTCCAAGCTTTTCATCTTTCAAAAGGCAAGTCAGCTCCCTGAGCCTTTGAGCCTGTTTCATTTTGAGCTGGCTGCTAATTGTATGCATGCACATATGTGTTTCAGAAAAGATAAGCACATTGCCTTGGCCTCCTCACTAACTGCACAGACAAGCCTCACTTCTGTTCTCTGTGT